>APFE030361050.1:39275-129549 GCA_000404065.3 Pinus taeda | reverse complement strand
TACTTTTGATCTTAATAAAGCTATTCAAGTTTTCCTCCATATTCTTGTATGTTTGCTTATATATGCATTTGTATGGTTAACACATATCTGGTCCTGTGTTATTAATGAATATAGTTATTGTTCTTCGATAGTAGTATGTTGCTGTGATTCCACAGGTGCTCTTTGAAGCTAGGCAAATGAAGAAGAAGCGGTAAAGCTCTATCAGGAAGGAGAGGAATCAAACAAGGAAATCAAGCGCAAGACTAAGGTTGGTCTCCTTTGTTCCACTCTTATCTATTTTCATAAAGGAAAACGAAAGTAGACATTACTTGTTTGTTTCTAAGATAGCTGCCATGCTTAGTGGGAATAGCAGCATCCAAGTGGACACTATTCCCGGTAACACTAGGGAAACCCCTCCTTCTAGACCTGGTCCCAAATTTAAAAAAACAGTGTTTTATTCCCTATACGCGACATTGCCCTGAGCTAAACGCGTGTATACACAGGTCTGTGTATACCCAACCCACGTATATGTTTAAAAACACTTAAAAAAAATAAAACTCCTTAATTTCTGGTGGAGATCATGGGTTTTACCTGTTGATTACCTGTTAGTGCCCGTGGCCCAACTATTCCCAACTAAAAAACTAATTTGGGAGAAGTATAAAAAGGCTTCTATGGGAAGGCCAAAGGGAGGAGAGAAGAGAGAGAAAGATTACCATGCTAAGATTTCCTTGACCAGGTCTAAAGATCCTTGTGCCTCCTGCACTTCCCCGATTCTACAGGAAACACTTGTTTCCTTGTGTTTGTTGATGATTTCATACTACTTGAGATATCATGGAGTAAGTCATGGAAGGAGTTGGTTAAAGGCTTGAGACTGGACGAATCCGGGAGATGGTTCCGCTTGGAACCTGCGAAAGGACGAATTAGGTGAAATTATTCCTTTTTTGTACTTTATTTGTCTATAATAAAAGGAACACATGTCTTTATTCCTGATATAGATCTTCTTCATGTTTATGATATTCATGTTATGATTCATATGTGAATGGTTGTTTAATTGCATAACTAACTACCTTTCCTTATAATATGAAGATGGTTTCTTTATGATGTTTAGTCCATATACTGTTGTACCTTCTTGAATTGATTGTTTTGTAGGTCAAAGGAGCAAAAGGAACTCCAAGAAGGGTTTGGACCCTGGAAGGCTCTTCTCAGATGTAGGACCTCAGGTACGCCCCCTATCGTAGAGTTTGCTTATAGTAGCATTATGGCTGTATGGAATGTGTGTTTCTTTGCATAGATAACCTCCAGTCTGCTAGGGTATTCACCCAAGACCCTAGGGGAGTTTATCCCACAACAAACGTGAACATGTGTACCCACTTAGGTTGTGGCTCTTTCCCATAGACCTTTGTCCATTTTGCGAGGTGTGTGCGCAGATCATCCCATTTGTCATAATTGTCTGTCAACTACATCTAAGGCTTCCCAAACCACATGTGCATCATCCTTTTGCATTCGCACCAGTCCTTGAAATTTTTTTGGTGCATACCCCACCATCTTGTGGACATAGCACACAATACCCATTTCAGAGTTTCAAAGTGTTTCTGTTCTTGCACCTCTTTTTCAAATCTGTTCAAGAAATCATCCACCTCGCTTGACCCGTCGTATGTAGGCATATCTCTTACCTTTGTTGTTACACAGCACAATGACCTCGTCATCATGTTACAGTTGAGCTTGGTTACCACGTGTAACTGACTCTACCATCGTTCTATCTCCTTGTAATAATTTGATGTACAAGAGCTTTTGTGCTCCCATGAGATTCAGCCATCCATGGTTGGATTTACTGAATCTTGCTCCCATGCAGTTATCTTGTAGTTGCAGTACATATCGTCGTCACTATTGTAGTCACACACTGGCTCTGTGTAATGCAATCCTTCTATAGGGTCTAAAGGTACCACTACACGTAGATAATTTTTCTCAAAAACCAACTTGTGCTTCTTTAGATTTATCACTCCATTCATGTCAGTGGCCCAATCTATTCCCAGTAGCTCAGGGTAGGGATTGCTATCATCAACAATCTCTATCACTTCAAAATCTGCTAGCATGCTTGCTCCTTCGATATCTATTATGATTCCCTAAAATCTCCCCATAGGTAGGATCTTTTGCTGGTTTTCCATTCGCAGTTGGATAGGAGACCATGACAGTGTAGGCCTTCCCATGTGCTCCCATGTCTACTTTGGTAGCATGTTCGTGTCTGATCCTAGATCCAGAATTACTTGGTCCATCTCATATTCCCCAATCTGTGTGGTCAATCTCATCTCTCTTCATGTTTGCGTCGTGTGCTTTCCGAGCTTTCAGACTATGCATGGTTCTCCTTGTGTGGTCCCTGCGCATCTATTTATGAGTTCTTGTAGTCCCTTTACAAACTTGCTATCACGCAACAGCGTCATGCATGTTTCCAAGAATGTAATGAGCATCGATGGGTCCATGTTTCGCTCCATTATGTCTTTATTTCCTGAAGTGGAGGCATCAACGAAGCTCCTCTTAGCTTCCATGAAGGTCTCCTTAGCACGCTCCAAATCAAATTATGGTTCCTTTGTTGGAGCCTTGCAAACCTAGGTACTCTCTTTAGGTTGATTTCCTTTGTCATCTCCTGTCGCAATTCCACTCTGGAGCACGATATTTACATTAGGGTCTTCCTTGTGCAACTCAAACCTCATCATTTTCAGGTTCTGAGTTGGGGGAGGTTGGAGTGCTCCATCGTGCAACCTCACTATTAGTGTGGGAAAATTCTCTATCTCATGATCAAACAACATACAATACAAGCTTGATGGTTATGTTGGATTTGTAAAATCGCGGGCATAATGTCCCGGCCCTCCGCAATTGTAACATATGAGTTGTCCGCAACCTCTTCTTGACCCCCCTCCACCTTGGCCTCGTCTGCACCCCTGAAATCCACCGCGTGCCATTCTTGCATTTTGATTGAGGGGTCGTGTTTTGGCCTAAACTCTATAGGTAGGAGTTCGATCGATCATCAACTCATAACTTCTACAGGTGTGCTCATCATGTCCCACTAACCTAGAGAAATTATAGAACAACTGCTGTGAATTCTGTGTATACTTCTGTAATAGATGGTAGTTATCTGTAGCATGCTTTCCTCCTATCTGACAAATCACGCACCATAGTGCAGGCACCACGCTCGGTCCTGATTGTGCTTCTGGTATTAATGGAATTAGCCCTCCTCCCACAAGGTAATTCATGAACAATGTGCATTGGTCCTTGTTGTGCCCCTTGCCGTTGCATTTTACGCACCATACCTCACACACATCTCTGGGCGGGTTGTCCTATATTGTTTCAAACTTTGCATCTCAAGGCACAAGTTATTCGACTGTGCCTGAATCTGCTGAACTCCCAGGTTGGGGTCTTATATCAGAGTCTTGTGCAATCTCATTGCAGCCTCCAAGGCCTCAGCCTGAGTGGTTAGCCTTTGTTGTGATAGTGCATTCCATAGATGCGGCGTTGACGATGCTATAAACCATTCATAGTGTTTTCCATCTATCAACGTCATGTTAGCTTCGCGAATTGTGCCCTTCAACCTCTGATACAACTCCCAAGGGGTCTCACCTAGTAGCATTGTGATTTCCTTGAACCCAATGATCATCTGCACCTCTGAATTTGGCTTGCTAAATTAATTTTTTAGCGTAATTTGGATATCCACGATCCCTACATTCAAATTGTCATTGGAATGCTTAATGTACCAGGTCAGCGTGTGATCCTACAGAGCACTGACCAACATTGCCTTCTTTATTTTGTCATCCATGACACCTTGTGCTTCCCATACAGATTTTATCACAAACCAAAACTGTTTTGGATCTTCATTCCCTACTCCCTTGAACACTCGCAACTTTATCGCGCTTGCCATATTGACTCACGGCGATGGCGGTGGTGGGATGGGTGAAGATGGGGGTGACGATGGTGAAACTGGAAGTGGTGTGGGTGGCGGTGCTATGTGAAAAATTCTTTGTCTTATCAAATTGATCACACTTCTTGGTGAGACCCTCGCGAGCTCTTATTGATCCCTTTGCAGAGGTGAAATCAAGGGGCTAGTTTCTAGCTTTGTGCTACCTTCGTTTCTATATATCCTCCCACTTCACGTAGCCCCGAACATCAATTTCTTCGCATAACCCATTTCTCAGACAATAGAATTTTAATCCAAGAATTCAAATATTTAATGTACTTACCTCGCAGCCCTTTGAGGAAACATCATTCTGCCTCGCTATAGCTGACTAAAGTATCTACCATGAACTCAGTGATGAATCCTCCTATGATTCAATTGAGATAGTGATCAATAGTGCTCGCAATCTCATCTTCCAATGTTTCTAGTCTACGCACCAATTCTGGAGTCCACACAATAGGCTTGTCAAGTTTACACCTTCCTTGGCTATCTGCTAGCTTCACGATCCACTCATACAATTCAACGGGGAAGGATGCAAAGAAAATTTTGTGGAATTCTGTATATAAGTAGCAGTCTAACCACTCTTCCTTTGACAATCGTAGATTCCTATTTTCCTGCGCTGTGAACTCATGAATATTCCTATCCAACCAATCTTCAATTCCTTTCTTTTTCAAATTCTAGTGATACAACATCAGACATCTCTACGCGGATCCCGGTCCCAGCAATGAAACCATTTGTTGGCTTGTTGGGGCTTGACCCAGGTTCATTGTTAATTAGCCAAACAAATTCCAGTACTACTGGCCCTTTCAGCAATAGTCCGTGAAGTACGTCTTGAGGTCTCATCGAAGTAGTATGGGAGGGTGCTAGAACTAGCTTTTTGCACCCTTAAGATGTCTAGGAAGTTTGACTGGTCCACTATTTTTTCCCGCGCGTAGGTTGCTTCATGCACTTTCCCATTCCTCGTAGCCTGATACACTTCCTTTGCACAACCCTACCCAGGGGCTATGCGTCGCGCTCTATGCTATTACCCAAGATCTTTCTTATCTTCTAATGCTAGTTAATTACCTTCACCTACTTGAATTTTTTAATTTATAATTTGTTATACAAGACATTCATATAGGTCTGTGCAGTAAAGAAACAATATACTTTCAAATTATATCTAATCATGCATTAAAATAGGAAAAGTTACACATAAATGTAGTAAAACTTCTCTTTATTGATTTTCCCAACGGTTACAGACTCGACCTACCCTGCACACTCAACTGCAAGGGTCTGCACACTTAGCTGCAGAGTACTCATCCTTTGTGCACTCAGTTGCAGAGCCTTCTCCTACTCTACGACCCACAGACACACCTTACACTTTGACTCAAGCACTTAGACTTCTCATCTTCTCTTCTTCTTTGTTAGTTTTCTCTTACACTTAGAGCCTCGATATTGGCTTATTGGGACCTCACCTAGGTTTAGAGTTAATTAGCCAAACAAATCTCAGTACTACTGGCCTTTTCAGCAATAGTCCGTGGAGCGTTGATTGAGGTCTCACCCAAAGTAGTATGGAAGGGTGCTAGAACCAAGTTTCCACACCCTGGAGATGCCTGAGAAATTCGCCTGGTCCGTTGTTTTCTCCTGTTCGTAGGTTGCTTCGCTCAATTTCACATTCCTTGCAACTTGATACATTGCCTTCATAAAGCCCTATTTAGGGGCTATGCGCTACACTCTGTGTTATTCCCCGAGATCTTAATTATATTCCAATATTAGTTAATTATATTCACCTACTTGAATGCCTTAAGTAACAATTAGTTATACAAAACATTCATACAGGTCCGCAGAGTAAAGAAATAGTATACTTGCAAATTATATCCAACCATGCATTAAACAAAAAAAAGATACACCGAATATAGTAAAACTTCTCTTTATTGGTTCTCCCAATAGTTACGGACTCGACTTGCCCTATGCACTAAGCTACAGGGGTCCGCACACTCAGCTGCGGACTACTAGGCCTCTGCGCACACAACTACAGAGCCTTCTCCTACTCTATGACCCATAGACACACTTTACACCTCGACTCAATCACTTAGAATTCTCATGCTCATCATTCATTAGTTAGTTCTTTTCTACACTTAGAGCCTTGCTATATTTATACAATCCCATGGTCCGCAGACCATGGGTAGGTCTATCCAGCCAACATTACATTACAAAACTAAGGTGAACAACCCTATGACTCTATTATGACTTCGTGCTCCACACCCACAATTCATGGAGCTTTTACAAAATACTTGGTCAAAACTTGGGCTTTCCCCAAAACATGCCTTGGTGGATTCCATGCCCAACAGGCCCCCAACACAAACATTGTGACTTGCCCTTGAGTCACTTTGTCGGTGTAGAGATCTTCGCATGGAGTCCCTCTAGCTGTTCTCAAATTGCGGCCAGGTTAGCAATGCACTATGTTGTTGCTTGTTGAATCTGTGACATCTGTTGTTTTGAGACCTCTGTGTTAAGAGTGCTTCTCTGCATTAGTTCATGGATCCCCTGCATGTATTTATAGTCCCAGCACCTTATTTCGAATCCATGGAGCACGAAGACTATGCTTCTGCTGGCTAGTCGAATAGTCGAGCCACCTGTGTATGGCTTCAATTGGCTACCATTCACTTTGCATGGGAAAGGTTCTCCATTGAGTTTGGCTAGTTGGACCGCGCCTTCGTCTGTGACCTCCTTGACAATGTATGGTCCGAGCCAATGCATTCTAAACTTTCCTGGGAATTTATAAAACTTACTGTCATACAGTAACACTAAATCATTTACCTTGAAGGTGCGCAACTTAATATGACGATCGTGCCAGGCCTTCTCACACTGTTTTTGTACTTGCTGACGAAAGCCAGCTAGGAACCGTTCTTCCTCCAGTTCTTCCAACTGCACGAGCCTTTCTTCCTGTGCTTAAAAATCTATCGTACCTGTAAACATGGCTATGCCCAGACTAGGTACAATATACTCCATTAGCATGACAACTTCCACACCATAAACCAACTGGAAAGGTGTCTATCCCCTCTGTTTCTTGCACAGTGCTATAAGCCCATAGTATTGTGGGTATGCGCAGGTCCTAATCATTTTGGTGTGCGTTACAAACTTTGGTTAGTGTAGTATCTAGTATTTTGTTGAATTCTTCTACTGTCCCATTGGCTTGTGGGTGATATGGTGTGCTTTTCTAATGATACACTTGAAACTCTTCTGTTAGTGCATTGATGGTTTTGTTCAAGGAATGTGTACTGTGATCACTCATCAAGATTTTTGGGCATCCAAATCGAGTCAACAGGTTTTCAAACAAAAACTTCATAGCCGTGGTGGCCGTACAGTCTTTGACCAGCTACGCTTCTGCCCAACGAGTCAGGTACTCTGTCGCGGTGATAATGTATCTCGTGCCCGTTTTTCCCTTAGGTTTGACAGGTCCTACAAAGTCAATTGCCCATTTTTCAAATGGCTGCAACGTCATCTTTGGATTCAAAGGCATCTTGTCCCTCTGCGAGGGTTTACCTATCCTTTGACATATATCACAAGCCTTGTAGTGTGCTTTTGAATCCTGATGAAGGGTTGGCCACCACAACCTGGCGTGGAGAATCTTTTGCGCGGTCGCTCATCCTGCATAGTCTCCTCCTACAACGCCCCCATGTGCTTCCATGAGGATATGACTTTGTTCAAATTCAGGTACATACCTTTGCAGTACCTCATCATTTCCCAGTTTGTATAGGTACCCCGCAATGATAGAAAAATCAACTGCACGTACCACTAGTTCCTTCTTCTGCTGGATGAAGTATTCCTTTTGCACAATTCTTGTTGTCAAAAAATGGATTATATCTTCAAATTGTCCATCCGCGATGTGCATGGAAAAGAGCTATGCATCAAGTAATCCTTCCTCCAAATTCATAGGTTCCTCGCCTGTCTCAATTCACGACAAGTGATCCGGTCCTACGTTCAGGCATCCAGGCTTTACAACGACCTCAAAATCATATTCTTGGAATAACAAGAGCCAACGACATATGCACCCCCCTAACACAAGCTTATTAACCAAGTATTTTAATGTGGAATGATATGTATACATATTGAAATTTCCATCTAGTAAATAGTGCATGTATTTATGGAGCACGTACACCATAGCTAACCCTACGTGCTCAATTGTGGAATAGTTCTTTTCTACTTTCGACAATCTGTGACTTTCGAACACGATCGGGTGATCTAAGCCCTCTCCACCCTCCTGTGTGAGTACTGCTCCCAACGCTAAACATGACGCGTCAACATGGACATGAAATGCCACACCCCATTTTGGGAAGACTAGGATTGGCACAAAAGCCAATTTCCCTTTTAGTACCTCCAGGCTCTTCATGCAGTCATCATTCTAGCAGAACATGACATCCTTATTAAATAGTTTCTCCATTGGCGCAGTGATCTGAGCATAGCTTTTGATGAACTTCCTGTAGTACCCCATATGGCCCAAGGTAGTGTGCAGCTGTTTAACACTTTGCAGTGCTTCCAAGTTAAGAATGGTTGCAATCTTCGCGGGGTCTACCATGTGTCCTTGTTTGAAGACCACATGTCCTAACAAGTTCCCAAAGGGAATGAGGAACGTACACTTTCTGAGGTTCAGCACGATTTGGTGTCGTCAGCAACTATCCAGCATCAAGCATAAGCTTGCTACATGGCTCTTAACCAATCCAAATACAGTCCAATCATCCATATAGACCTCCAGGAATTTGTGAATATATTCTTTGAATGAGGCAACAACTATGCGTGAAAAGATGGTCGACACGTTCTTTAACCCAAATGGCATAACAGTGTATTGAAAACAGCCCCACTCGGTCACGAAGGTGGTCTTTCTCTTATCTTCCAGCACGATTTTGATTTGGTGGTACCCTGAGAACCCATCAATAAAAGAATATGCTTCTTGTCTGTCGACATTTTCTAATACTTCATTTGTAAGCAGAGTCAAGAATGGGTCATGCACACATGCATCATTCAATTTCCTGAGGTCCGCGCATATTCGTATCTCGACCTTCTACTTCTTCTCCTTTACTACCATAGGGCTTACCTAGTCGGATTCTTCCACTGGCTCAATGATTCTGGCTGTGAGCATTTTGTCTAGTTCTACATGGACCTTTTCCTTGTACTTCAGATTCAAGTGATACATCCTCTACTTAACTGGCTTCACGTCGAGTTTTAGGGTGATCTTCATCATTCCTAAATTTCCAACGATTCCCTTTAAGTTCGTGATCTTAGTCAAAAATAAGTCCTAGTATTTGTGGAGCAACTCAGTGACCTTATCCATCATCGCATCATCCCAGTAGTCATCGAGTGTTGCATACTTCGGTTCAGCCCTTGTACTAATGTTTACCTACTTTTTTTACTGGCACGGTTGTGTTAGGGTCTTCAATCAATGGCCCCTGAACCTCACGATAGCCCTCAGTTTCTGGAATGTTAACTTTTCACGGGTCTTCGTCATCTTCTTCAATATTTACGATGTAAGACTCTAATGCATAGCTTAGCCAGGGTGCCCAATCCTGTTGAAGTACTTTTATTGATTCCTGGGGTATTTTAAAGATAGATACTTGTACTGCTTGGAGTGCATAATCAACAGTATCCCACCAAAAATCCTCAAACATGAAGGTTAGCAGGAATCCTTCATGCAAGATATCCCATTCGTTCATTCCATGGTAGAGCTCTATTTCTATATACTAGTTCATGGGTATAATATCCAGGGTATGACAGAACTGGTGTACGCACTAAGGTTATGGCTCTTCCCCATAAACCTTTGTCCATTTTGTGCAGTGTATGCATGGATCATCCCGTTCGTCGTACTTGTATTTTAACCTCATCTGAGGTTTCCCAAACTGTATATGCATCATCCTTCTACATTTGCGCTAGTTCTCGAAACTTATTTTGTGCGTAACCCACCACCTCGTAGGCGTAGTGCGTAGTACCCATTTCAAAGCATCAAAGTGTTGTCGTTCCAGCACTTCTCTTTCAAATTTGTTCAGGAACTCATCCACTTCACCTAACCCATCGTGCATAGGCAAATCCCTTATCTTTGTTGTTACACAACACAATGATCAAGTCATCAAGTTATAGTTGAGCATGGTTACCTCATGAAATAGGTTCTGCCATTGTTCTATCTCTTCATCAAAATCTAATGTGCAGGAGATTTTGCGCACCCATGAGATTTGGCCATCTGTGGTTGGATTTACCCAGTCTTGCTCATGCACGGTTATCTTGTAGATGTAGTCTAGGTCATTGTCATTGTCATAGTCAGGCACTGGCTTTGTGTAGCGCGATCCTTTTTCAAGGTCTAAAGTTACCACTACTTGCAATGACCTTTTCTCAAAAATCATCTTGCACTTCTTTAGATTTATTACTCCATTCATGTTAGTGGCCCAATCTATTCCCAGTAGCACGGGGTAGTGTTATCGGGAAAACTAGTGTCCATTCAAAGTTGTTAGTCCCACTAAGATGGGTAGCTATCTTAGAAACAAACAAACTAAAGTTACTTGTGTTTTCCTTTATGAGAAATAGATGAGAGAGAAACAGAGAGTACCAACCTCAGTCTTTCGCTTAGCTCCTTGCTTGTTTCCTCCCTCCTTTTACAGAGCATTGCCACTTCTTCCTTACTTGTCCCGCTTCAAAGAACACTTGTAGAGTCAGAGCAATATAATACCATCAAAGCATAGAGATCTATAACCATAAACAATATAGGATCAGATGTATATCAACCATACAAATGCATATATCAATACAAGATTCAGAAATATACAAAAATATGGAGGAAAACTCAAATAACTTTATTGATAGAAGTAGTAGAAGAGAGGATTACAACCCATTGGTCTGACCCAGTGCCATCCTCCCAGCATGAAAGCCCTCTTCACCTCATGAAAAGCTAGATCACCCAACACTATGATGTTTCACAAAGAAACCAACAGCACTTCCTTACAAAATACCAAATTCCAGCCTCTGGATCTCTAGGATGAGGGATCCATATATAGCTATTTGTAGGTGGGTGAGTCAACTTCTGGTATTTTGATTAGTGTCATTTCTCTGATAGTTCTTGGTTCCACTTGGAGATTTCATGATATCTTACTCATCCCTGGGCGAATTCAGAGAGGCAAGTGTCAAATAGGTAGTTTCTAAAAGATTCTCTAGGTTTCCACCTAGCCAACTGCCTCTACCATTTGTTTGCTCCCTCTCATTGCACCCTGTAGAAGGGCTTTTAAGTATGCATCACACTTTCTACACGTAGTAGGTGAGATGCATCGCACCATTAGCACTGAGCAGTCTATATGGTCTAGTCTTGACCAGTTCTGAGTAGTTTTTCAGGGAGAACTTTTGGGAGATGATGTAATCAGTTGACCTTGTTCCTTTATGGTATGAAACAACACTTTTAGGGGCTTAGAAGCCTTTGGTTTATGGAAATATGAGATTGGGTTTGCAGTGCCCAAATATGTCTATAACAGTTCCCCCCTAAAGCATGAGGTCGTAAATCTTCTGATGTCGGGTGAAATGCTTTATCATGAGGATCCAAGGTTTTTCGAACTGGAAGGTGACCTGTAATAAGATACAATACAATACATTATCTTCATAACATTTTCATGATCTAGCTGAGGCGGGAATTCCCATGCTCAGCTTTATAAATTCATTTTCATGTACATAGGACAAACAACCATCTGTGTGGCAGACTAATGATTCTGGTAGAGCCATCATCCCTTAGTTTGGATGATTATCTGTGTAGCTATGATGTACAGTTTATGTATTTATTTTCCTAAATTTATCGCAGCCCAGATGGATGAAACTAGATCCTGGGTCTTCAAACTCGTTCAATCTTCACCCAAAGTACAAGTCGATCCATGTGAAAGGATGTTCTGATGTCGAACATGGAAAGACATTGCCTGATTACCATCCAATGATGTACGCTGTTAACAGGCATGAGAGGAATCACCGATAATGATAATGACCCTCAAGGTACGAAAATACAATTCACGTGGTACAAATATATGAGTCAATGTCAAACACCATGCAAAACCTTTCGGTCGAAGGCCATTGATGTAAACCTATCGCCGGAAGTGAGAAACTTGACATTGAGGCATGCAAGCTTCAAAGTACTGAAAGGGGTGTTCCTAAGTCAACTTCTTGGATAATGCGCTGATGTCGACAAGAAGTACCCATCATAGGAGGGCCTTAATGAATCCCACATCTACGACACGAAACAAAGAAAATGATTTTGTGGAGGTGAAAACGATTTGATGATACAAGGTTCAGGGTGGCGGTCATGAAAGGATGAAGCGTGAAGGTATTGTAGCGGATGAGGCGTAAGCTGGGTTGGTGAATTCTCTGAGCGACTTCTCTTGAACATATTGGTGACACTGAAATGGATTGGCAGAATTAACCCCAAAAATGGATGGTACAGAGGACCAACGGTAATGTGACTGGTGAATGAAATAACCCAACCCGACTCAATCATGGTGATGGAGTGAAAGTGTCATGTTCAAGAGCGACCTGCTACCAATAAAGTTTCTTCGAGTTTTCTTCCCAATTTTTCCCCAGTCATTTCTAATCAGTACCTCTTTATTTTTGTCAAGCTTGAGGAGGATAACATATTCTTGTTCTATAATTTGTCCTTCAGGCAAACCTGTCGCTATGTTTTAGCGAGCCTAGCGACAGTGAAACTCGCTCTTGTCTGCATGGATAAGTTTGTCGCTATCTTTTTAACAAGTTTAACGACAAGGACAACTCAGTCCTTTTAAATTTTAGAGAGTCTGAAAAGAGATGGAAAGGAAACTCCAGTAATCCTTTTTCGTAGTATAATCCCTCAAGTCTGAAAAGGTATAAAATAATACGAAAGGGATGAATTTTTGATAGTTTTAATGAGCCAAACAAGACAAAAGCTCGATCTTTTTGTGTAATGATCCCTCAAGTCCAAAAAGATTAAAATCTAGAGGAGGGATGGCACTTCTAATCACTTTAACGAGCTGGAGAGGCCAATTGCTCAGCAATCTTTTCATGTTTTACGATTCAGATGAAAAGAGCTTAAAGGAGACTCGATTTGTGAGGAATGATTGATGTTTTTGGATAGTAGATGGTTCCAAGTAAGGTTTGGAACTTTCAATCATGGCAGTGTAAAGAAAATGGCTAATAGAATCACTCGTCGCAGATGTTCCTCAAAAGGGGTAAACAATCAAATGGAGGCAGATGATTGGCTAAAAAAGAGTGGAGAATGATGGTAAGAACACGACCAAGGCTCAAAAGCTAATAATTATGCGATTGAAATGGTTATTTACCGAAGGATGGGTTCATTTTTTAATAAGCTTAAACTCTGGGGGGACATATGCTCATTGCCAGGTTTATTTTTCAACGAGCTTGAACTTCGCGTAAACTTGCTCGTGCCAATCGTATAATAAGGATGTCTCATTGATAGGTTCATTTTTTAGGGAGCTTGCCCCATTCGAAACATTGCTCCGGAGCCTTTTTTATGCAAGCTAAGAATGACCCACCTACGAGGTTAAAGGGTTGAGAGAATACAAATTACGAAAATAAGCCTACAAACTATGAAAATAAAAGGTTGCTTTTCACTTGCATCCAAGGGGTTTGCATGCCCCCAGGTAGAAAGAAAGGTAGATTTTCCAAGTTACCATATGGAAGTTCTCACATTTGCAAGATTGTTCCATCTGCATTTGTAGACAAAACACTTCCTTTGCTCTATCCACTGTAATAGACAAAGGTGAATTGTGGGACACATCCACTCACATAACTTTGACGAGGGAATCTTATTCTAGTCTAATCCCATTTTCGTAAATGGACGGGTGTGTCAGGCTATTCATATATCCTTCATGGAAACCTACCCTATACCTAAAGTTTTCCTGCTGAAGCAGATGAGGGTGCATGCCCCCTAGGATTAGTCACATTCACCGAATCACTCACGCTCATTAGGTGGATGGACTAGAGATTGATGAGACATTCCTTGTGCAAAAAGACCAGTTAGGGATGGCACTTGTCTAGTAGCTATGTTTGAACCAGGGAATGAAAGCTGGTCTACGAGCTGGACCACTCTGCCTTCATGCGGGAAACACATGACTCGAAAGAGTGAGGAAACAATAGCTCCCATACTATAAATGTAGTCACACCCAAGGAGTAGATTGTAATCTAATGGCCCTTGGACTACCATCACATTCAGATAAGTGGTTTTCCTTCTCAAAGTTATAGGAAAATTTGGAAGGATCCCTAATGGTTGACTGGTTTCTTTGTTAAAGCCTGATAGATTTCGAATCTTAGGCAGAAGCGATGGCGAACCAAGTGCTTTCCAAGCAGTGGAGGAAAGGATATTCACGGAGGCCCCTTCATCTATGATAGTACCAACCATGACCATTATGTAAGCTTATACTATGATTCAGAATGGTCCATTAGATGGTAGGTGGAGTCCTAGTAGATTCCAATCGAAGGAAATGACTAGATTGCTTGGAGGAGGGACTGAATAGATGGCCAGATGAATCTCTGACAAACTCCCTTCTTGTGGTAAAGGAATGGGTAGATTGCCCCTAGGTTCATCAGATTCCGTGTTGACAAAAATAATTTGAATGGTGTCGTTCTCATTCTCTTTGGTGGCTGTATCATCTGAAGGTAGACCTTTTGTAGACAAGATTGGGCTGACTGCCATCTCGACCTGTTGACTTTGGTCCTGTGTGGACTTATAGGGTTTATCTTCAATGATAGATTCTTCGATCAACAACAAAGGTGTGTGAGTTAGATTTTCAACTAGTGATGGACTCTGCAAGAGTTTCTTGTATCAAGGAGGAAGTCATAGCGGTGAAGCAAGAAGGTTATCCAAGAATCTTTTAGCTTCATCCAGGAAGGGACAATGGTGGAGGGCATGATCTCCTTCACATAGTCTACAAGGAAATTTAGATCTTCCTTTTTGTCCATTGACTTCGTTTTCACTAGTTGATGGTGTACTTTCAACATGATTGTCAGAGGTTGAGGACATCGGATTGTGCAAGGCGGGAGACCAGTCCCTTAAGATCCGTGGGATGCAAGGATAATCTCGATGACAGTGGTCTCCCTTGCAAATGACACATGGAGATTTAGGTTTGGATGGTGCAGTGTGTGGATTTTTTCCAGACGATGCATGGTTGCCCCCTTTTGTTGTTGGCTTCTTCTTCTTCTTCTCCTTCTCTTTCTTCTTCTTCTCAGTTACTTGGTTTTCAATTTTACTATCTTCACTAAGCGAAGAGGAAGAAGGAGAGGGAGAAACAAACAAAGTAGAAGGTTGGTGGGGAACTCTAGTATCATCTAGTTACTGATTTGATTGTTTAGGAATCAAGGTGTTTTGAACGATAGAGGATGAGAAAATCCATACTGGCAAGCCAATTGCAAGTCCTGGAAGGGACAATGTAGCCACATGAGGTGCACCAACATCTCCCCAAGAGGAGAAGGGACTAGGATTCCCCCCAAGGGGAAATCCTTGAGTGGTGGACTCCATTTTCTCAAACTAAGACCAACGAGGGAACAATGAAGTTATTTCGATTAAAATAAATTATATGACGCTTTGACACAACTTGCTTTTTCAATTTTCAAGAGTTGAGAAAAAGCTAAATATGACTCTAGTCGCCTTCGATTTTTAATGAGCCTGAAGTGACAAGTGCTCAGATGGACCTTTTCTTTTAAGAATTCTAAAAAGGAACAAAAGTGACTACTCTAGAAATCTAGACAGAGGGATTACCAAACCAATCGCAAAAATGCAGAATACCTTTTAAGGTACGGCAGTCAATCTCCTTGAATGTTGCGTTCAGTGCATTGCGATCGATAGGGCGGAAAACATGGCTTCCTAAGGATGAAGGATATACCCTATTGTGGTCTCCCAATATATACTCGATGGTACGTGGGAGCACAAGTCTGTACTAGCACTTGTCGTATCAAAGAGAAGGAATCACCCAACCTATGATGAAAACAATAGTTACCAGGATTTACGACGCTGGAATACGTCTCTAGCCTAGACTTCTAGATGTTGTGTGTTAGGTTCCAAAGTGTTTTTATGTTCATTGAAATTTATTTTACAGTTGATCTTTCTTAAGAAGTTTTCCTTTAAGTTCACTGCGTTGATGTGATATACAATTCCTAAATATGCAATCTAGATGATAAACAGTCCGTTTAACTTCTTTTTGCAATGAAAATCCTAGCTACTAAGGAAAGAGAAGTAAAATTATTTCAACATAGAGAAGAGAACACACACTAAGATGCACTGTCCTAAATCAATTTCTGCACGCAGTCTAAATGCAAATGCACATGCATGTATTTGTTTTCCACTTTCTTAATGTGTGAATGAAAAAAAGAATGCTAAATACTAATCTAAACTATTTTTCTTTCAAAGAAACAGTACTAACAATTTTCTTTTCAAAAAATGAAAGGAAGACTAAGACGACGCTTTGCGATTTCAAATTGAAAACTACTTTTGACACTTGAAATACTATTAATTCAAATCAAATACAATGGAAAAAGTGTAATCGACTATCAAAAAGAGGAAGACTCTTTTCTTTGACTAAAAACGACACTTGCAACACTTTCAAATCAAAAGACGACAGTTCGATTAAGCTACTGTTTGCAAAGGAGAACTGTAAATCATGAAAAATACATAAAAACATTCACAATTATTTAAACAATGGAGGCTGAATAATGCAAAGGAAGGGAATTCCAACAGTGATATACTGATCATAGACAACAAAACTACTGAATAACGCTAAAGACAATGAAGAAAAACCAAAATCTTGAGGTAGAAACAGTCTCATCTAATCATGGCACCTGTAACACAGGGAAACATGGATGCATCTCACCTGCAGCACAAGGGAGGTGAGATGCATCCAGACTGCCAATGAGAGATAGTGCAATGGTCTAGGGACGAGACTAAGCTTGATTTTTTCTCACATAATGTAGCTTAGTTCGGGGATTTAGGCTGAGCTAATGATATGCAGTAAACACAAAGCATAGGGGCTGATCTAATGAGGTTATTTGAGCTACCACTAGGGCACTTAGGATGTTTTCAAGTCAGATGTTCAGTTCATAAACTAACCTAGAGATTGACCGAAGCAACATTGATCTACTTTACAGTTGCATAGCAAAAGCAGTTCGAAGGCTAGCTGGCTTAACTTCAAGCTCCATATGTAGTTTATAAAGCAAACAAATCGAAACAAGCAAACAAACTATTTTCTCCCTAGTGGAGTCGCCATTTTGTTATCGGGAAAACTAGTGTCCATTTAGAGTTGCTAGTCCCACTAAGACGGGTAGCTATCTTAGAAACAAACAAGCTAAAGTTACTTGTGTTTTCCTTTATGAGAAATAGATGAGAGAGAAATAGAGAGTACCAACCTTAGTCTTTCGCTTGGCTCCTTGCTTGTTTCCTCCCTCCTTTGACAAAGCTTTGCCACTCCTTCCTTACTTGTCCCACTTCAAAGAACATATGTAGAGTCAAAGAAGCATAATACCATCAAAGCATAGAGATCTATAACCATAAACAATATAGGATCAGATGTATATCAACCATACAAATGCATATATCAATACGAGATTCAGAGATATACAAGAATATGGAGGAAAACTCAAATAGCTTTATTGATAGAAGTAGTAGAAGAGAGGATTACAACCCATTGGTCTGACCCAGCGCCATCCTTCCAGCATGAAAACTCTCTTCACCTCATGAAAAGCTAGATCACCCAACACTATGATGTTTCACAGAGAAACCAACAACACTTCCTTACAAAATACCAAATTCCAGCCTCTAGATCTCTAGGATGAGGGATCCATATATAGATATTTGCAGGTGGGTGAGTCAGCTTTTGGGATTTTTATTAGTGTCATTTCTTTGATAGTTCTTGGTTCCACTTGGATATTTCATGATCTCTTAAATCCCTGGGCGAATTTAGAGAGGCAAGTGTCAAATGGGCAGTTTCTATAAGATTCTTTGGGTTTCCACCTAGCCAACTGCCTCTGCTATTTGTCTGCTCTCACTCATTGCACCCTATAGAAGGGCGTTTTAGTATGCATCACACTTTCTACATGTAGTAGGTGAGATGCATCGCACCCTTAGCACTGAGCAGTCTATATGGTCCAATTTTGATCAGTTCTTAGTAACTTTTTAGGGAGAACTTCTGGGAGATGATGTAATCAGCTGACCTTGTTCCTTTATGGTATGAAACAACACTTTTAGGGGCTTAGAAGCCCTTGGTTTATGGACATATGAGATTGGGGTTGCAGTGCCCAAATATGTCTTTAACAAGTAGGGATTGCTATCATCAACAATCTCTATCTCTTCAAAGTCTGCTAGCGCGCTTTCTCCTTCGATATCTACTATGATTCCCTACAATATCCCCATAGGTAGGTTCTCCTTGCACAGTCCCTGTGCATCTATTTATGAGTTCTTGTAGTCCCTCTACAACCTTGTTGTTGTGCAACAACTTCATTCATGTCTCCAAAAATGTAGTAAGCATCGATGGGTCCATTTCTAGATCCAACCTATCTTTACTTCCTGAAGTGGAGGCATCAGTGAAGCTCCTCTTAGCTTCCATGAAGGTCTCCTTAGCGCACTGCAAGTCAAATTCTAGTTCCTTCGTTGAAAGCTTGCGAACCTAGGTACTTTCTTTAGATTGATTGCCTTTGTCATCCCCTATCGTAATTCCACTCCGAAGCACAATATTTACATTAGGGTCTTCCTCGCACAGCTCATACCTCTTCATTTGCAGGTTCTGAGTTGGGGGAGGCTGGAGTGCTCCTTTATCGCACAACCTTGCTATTAGTGTGGGACAATCCTCTATCTCAAGATCAAAAAAAGTACAATATAATCAAGATGGTCGCGTTGGATTTGTACAATCACGGGCATAATGCCCTGGCCCTATGCAGTTGTAACATATCAGCTGTCTGCGACCTCTTCCTAGTCCCCTTCCACTTCAGCCTCATCCGTGCCCCTGAAATCCAATGTGCGCCATTCCTTCATTTTGATCGAGGGACTGGGTTTCAGCCTAAACTCTGTAGGTAGGAGTTGGATCCATCATCATCTCATAAATTCCACGGGTGTGCTCATCATGTCCTACTAACCTACAAAAATTACAAAACAACTATTGTGCATTCTGTGTATACTTCTGTAGTAGATGGCAGTTATCTGTAGCATGTTTTCCTCCTATCTAACAAATCGCACACCATAATACAGGCACCGTTCTTGGTCCTTCTTGTGCCTCCAGTCTCAATGGCATTGGTCCTCCTCCCACAAGGTAATTCGTGAACACTGGGCAATGGTCCTTGTCATGTCCCTGACCTTTGCATTTCATGCACCATACCTCCTCATGCACTTCTAGGCAAGTTGTCCTGTCATGCATCAAAATTTGCATCTCAAGGCACAAGTTATTCAATTATGCGTGGATCTGCTATGCTCCCAAGTTGGGGTCTTGTATTGGAGTCTCGTGTAATCTCATCGTGACTTCCAAGGCGTCAGCCTAAGTGGTTAGTCTCTATTGTGACAACGTGTTTCGTAGATGTGAAGTTAACGATGCTACAAACTATTCACATTGTTGTCCATCTGTCATTGTCATGCTAGCTTCGCGAATTGTGCCCTTCAGCCTCTAATCCAACTCCCAAGGGGTCTCACCTAGTAGCATTGTGATTTCCTTGAACCTAATGATCGTCTATGCCTCTGGATTTGTTCTGTTAAATTCTTTGTTCAATGCATCTTAGATATCCGCGATCCCTGCATTCGGATTGTCATTGGAATGCTTAATGTACCAAGTCAATGCATGACCCTGCAAAGCGCTGATCAATGTTGCTTTCTTTATTTTGTCATCCGTGACTCCCTGTGTTTCCCATACAACTTTTATTACGAACCAAAATTGGTTCGGATCTTAATTCCCTACTCCCTTAAACACTGGAAACTTAATCGCACTTGCCATATTGAATTGCGGTGGTGGCGGAGGTGGTATGGGCAAAGATGGAGGTGAAGATTGTGAAAATGATGGTGGCTTGTGTGGGTGGTATGTGTAAAATTCTCTGCCTTATCAAATTGACCGCACTTCTTGGTGAGACCCTCACGAGCTCTTCTTTGTCCCTTCGCAGAGGGAAAATCAAAGGGCTACTTTCTAGTTCTATGCTACCTTCGTTTCTATAGATCCTCCCACTTCGCGTAGCCCAAACATTAATTTATTCACATAACCCATTTCTCAAACAGTATAATTTTTATCCAAGTATTCAAATATTTAATGTACTTACCTTGCAATCCTTTGAGGAAGCGTCGTTCTGCCTTGCTATAGCTGACTGAAGTATCTACCGCGAACTTGGTGATGAATCCTCCTATGATTTGATCGAGCCAGTGATCAATAGCACATGCGATCTTATCTTTTGATGCTTCTAGTCTGCGCACCAACTGTGGATTCCACACAATAGGTTCATTGAGTTTACACATCCCCGTGCTATTTTCTAGCTTCACGATCCACTCATATGACTTAGTGGGGAAGGATGCAAAGAACATTTCATGGAATTTTTTATATAAGTAGAAATCTAACCACTCTTCCTTTGATAGCCGCAGATTCCTATTTTCCTATTCTGTAAATTCATTAATCTTCCTATCCAACCATTCTTCAATTCCTTTCTTTGTTAGATTCTAGTGATACGACATCAGGCATCTCTATGTAGATCCAGGTCCTAGTAATGGAACCATTTGTTGGCTTGTTGGGGCCTGAACAAGGTTCATCGTTAATTAGCCAAACAAATATGGGTGCTACTATCCCTTTCAACAATAGTCTATGGAGCGCAGACTAAGGTCTCACCCAAAGTAGTATGGGAGGGTGATAGAACCAAGTTTCTGCACCTTGGAGATTTCTGAGAAATTCGGCTAGTCCGTTATTTTCTCCTATGGGTAGGTTGTTTCGCACACTTTCCCATTCCTTGCAGCTTGATACACTACCTTCGTGCATCCCTATCTAGGGGCTATGCGCCATAATCTATGTTTTTCCCCGATATCTTACTTATATTCCAATATTAGATAATTATCTTCACCTACTTGAATACCTTAAGTAACAATTAGTTATACATAACATTCATATAGGTCCACAGAGTAAAGAAATAGTATACTTGAAAATTATATCCAACCATGCATTAAACCAAGAAAAGATACATTGAACTACAATCAAAATTCTCTAAATTGATTCTCCCAATGGTTACACACTCGACCTACCCTGCACACTCAGCTGGAGGGGTCCACGCACTCAGTTGTGGACTACTAGGCCTCTGCGCACATAGCTACAGAGTCTTCTCCTACTCTACGACCCACAGACACACTTTACACTACGACTCAATCACTTATACTTCTCATGCTCATCATTCATTAGTTAGTTATTTTCTACATATAGAGCCCCACTCTATTTATACAATACCATGGTCCACGGACCTGTTGTGCCCTACAACAACCCCCATTTCATATCATTACTATCCAAAACCATAATATGAAATGGGTCCCTTTTTAATTTTTGTTTTTAAATTGGTACCAATTTAAGTTCTATTCTAAAAGGCTCGAAGAAATAAAAGAAAACATTACTAAAAGGCCTCTTCAATAAAACCAATCAAAAAACCTTAATGTAAAACGATTTATCTTTTGCCATTGCGATAAAGCGATCGCAAGATCGCATATCGCAATGACAAAGGGAACACAACTTGAGGACATTTTGATTTGCTCCGATGCGAAATTGCTATCGGGTATCGATGAAACATAAAGTAAAAAAATTAAGAACCCCTTGCTCCGATGCAATGCGATATCGGCAATCGGCAATCAGCAATCGGTAATAATGCCTAAACGCAAATAAGCTCCCTCTCGCCCCAATGTGATGTGACATCGCTATTGGCGATCATCGATTCACCATGCACACATTATTAACTGCCCCACTCGTTACTCCCGACGTGATGCGATATCGCTATCGGCGATCAAGGATTCCAAATGGAACCAAAACTATGACTAATGATTTTCCTGACGCCCGATTGCGAAAAGGGAAAAAGCGCAGTTTTCAAAGTAAAATCATAAAGGAAGTTTAATATGATTTATTCGTAATTAAGGCAATATCTTTCGAAAAGCTGCTCATCCGCATTCAACCGCCAAATCGCCCAAGGCATGCTTCAAATAAATCATTCGGCCATTAACCGAAGTGACTGGTATTAATGAGATTGACAGGCCTTAACGGCCATTTAATGAAAACAGCAAGCTTGCGATCTATTCATAGATTTGATCCGAAGCCGTCTTAAGTCAATCGATCACCATGAATTTATCAAGATATATAACTAATATATAATATATATAAATTATATATATATATATATATATATATAAATATATATAATATATATATATATATATCTCAATCTATTCAAATCATGTTATTGTTTCCTGTATTACACCTATCTTTCTCTCTGTGTAGAATTCTTCCGCAGAGACAGATTTGAGTGGAATGGGAAAGAAGTCCAAAAGGAAAACAATGCCTTCCGCTTCGCCAACCGCAGGGCAATCTGTTGTTGATTTAGGCAGTAAAAAGAAAGGGCTTATATCAAATACTACATGCCTAGGACTTACCAAAGCTACTTGGTAAGGAACATATAACCTGATTGAAGCCGAAGAGCCGAAGGTGACGGAAATACAATTCTCATGCGACAGTACTAGCAAATCTGAGGCTAATCTAAAAGACTTGGCCAATTCCTTTCTTCACAGCATAGCGGCCCGAGAGCAAATTCTCCCATATACGGATGTGGTAAGGTGGGCAATTCAAGAGATCCCAATTACCGACAGAATGTTCATCACTGCAGATGGGAGGATTTTCGGTTCTTTTTGAGCCGAAGATCTAAGGCAAATGTATCATTTGCCGGCAGAAGAGAAAAAGTATAACACAGCATTCCTGGAGAAGTTCTGAGCAGAAAATGAGACCGAGTCCGAACGAATTCGAGGCTGGAGACAAAATCCAGCAAAGCACAAGCACGAATCCTCGGGTAAGTACTCAGTCGACTCTTTATGTTCTCCTTACTGCTATGCTGGGATTATGATGTGTAGACTATGGGGATTACATGACTCCGCCAATTTTACCATAGAAATGGTCCCCTTAATGGAGGCGGCATGTAGTGGCGAGATAATGGATTGGGCGGATATATTATCCGATAAGTTAGCCAAGGCCATTCTTAATTTCAGATTTAATTCTCGCGTCACAGAAAGGTTCATTCCGCCCTTTTACTACAGTGCCTATGTGTTGGATGTTTTATGTTTTAATTCTGAATTTCCTGTGCTCGGATGGAGGTGGATGTCACAAGACCTCACACCCATCCACATATATCATCAAAAGTTGTGGAAGACCAACTACAAACACCACCTGTATCAAATCTGCAACGGTTTCATGTTGCCAATTCATTACTCCATTTTTTATAAGCCTGCCCCGAAAATTTCTGAACAAGCAGGGGTGGATTTAACCACCGTAGCAAGTTGGTTCGGAGAAGAGAAATTCCCCTACATTAGAGTTTTTGGCAGTCAGGCCAAGCCTCATGTGCTTCCACTATACATCCCTGATAAGTTACTTCTCAGGAAAGTAGCTTATCAAATCAATGCCGATGGGGTTACTCAGACCCTGAAAAAAGAAAAAAAGCATGTCTGGCCCTCCTTTCCCC
Organism: Pinus taeda; assembly: GCA_000404065.3. Lineage (NCBI taxonomy): Eukaryota > Viridiplantae > Streptophyta > Pinopsida > Pinales > Pinaceae > Pinus > Pinus taeda. The sequence goes on along the minus strand of APFE030361050.1, from coordinate 105,938 downwards.
TACGAATTGGTATTTACACTCTGCATGATATCAAACATGCAGAGAAGGAAGCTGGGAAGATAAATATGCTGACTCTAGCCACTCTGCCAAGCAGGAAGTAAGATCCAAGGAAAATCTCTTACAATGCGCTTGACCATGCCAAATTGGCCAAGTTCGAGCACAAAGAAGATAGATTTGAGGATTTGTTTGCATCATCCGAATTGCTATATCAAGTTAAATCGCTTGCCAAAAATGAATACAACGATGAGGGGCTAGCCAAATTTAACAGAATTAGAGAACAGAGGTTGCAAACTCTGCCTCTAGACCTGTTAGCGACTACTCCAACGACGACAAAATCAAGCGAGCCTAAGCAGCAAAGTAATACGCAACCTCCTACTACATCAAAGCAACAGGAGGAAGAACATAATAAGAGGTAGGAAGAAACCCAAGAAAATGTGCAGCGACGGGATGAAACCCAAGTGAAAACTCAAGAAGAGGGCAGCTCGAAAGTTAATGATGATACACAAATTGATCCGAATTTGCTCCAGCAATGGCAGCAATTCAACTCAATCATCGGAAACCTAGAATGCTCTAAAGATGATGAGGTTTCTAAAGAGGGTGACACACAGGAAGCGACATCAAAACAGGTTTCAGGCAAAACCAGCAACCCACCCAAATCAAAGGAAATAGAAATAATTCCCAAGGGTCCATCGAGTGAAATCATTTTGCAAATAGAAGAGATTCCCCCCTTGGATGTATTCTATAGCCCAAAGCATAAAGCTATTGTAAAGCGACAGAGGAAGAGGAGAAGGGTTGATCAACCTTCTCTATTCCCTGAATTAACAGTAACGGGCAATGTTGTGTGGAAAGAAGAATTTGATCCCTCTGATGACTTAACAAAGCTATCGCAATATGCTGGAGCATATTCGGCGGCGACCATTGATAAAGCATCGGAGGTGAGCAGTCTATTAAAAGCGAAAGATCAAGACATCTTTTTGCTACAGGCTCAATTACCAGAAGCGCAGCAAAAGGCAGAGCAGGCGGAGCAGGAATTGCTAGTACAACAGCAAAACAATTATCAGCTGACTAAGCAATTGCAAGAGGAGAAACAAAGGATTGACGAGAGCACAATCCAAAAGCAAAATGAGCTATCGGTAGCATTGGCACAATTAAAAATATCAACTGAGGGAATGATAAAATCTAAAGATGAGAAAATCGCTCAATTATCAACTCAAATTGAGCAAATGAAAAGGCTCCCTCAGGTAGATGAGTTTAAAGCAGAGGCGCTTCAATTAAATAAAGCATTGATAAATCAGGTTAAGCTCCTATGTTAGCAAATTACCCAGGCAGAACCATTGTGCGAGTTAGTAGCATCCATAAGCGGAAAGGTAGAAAATGCAAGGATAGATTTGGATCAAGCCGAAGAAACACTGACAAATTTTCTGGAATGGCAAGATTCCGATTAAGGCCAAGCGACTAACCTACCAAGAATTCTGGAATCGCACAAGGAAATATTATTCACAGAATGGAAATCACAGTTAATGAAGGCAGAAAGAGCGATTTTTAGATGCAAGGCAACCACTGGTAATTTGGTTGAATTAGTAAATAATACTCTTTATTTGTCTAACATGATTTCCCAATGTACTCCAAGCCAATTAACAACAACAAAGATGTTGGAGCATTCATGCTACCCAGAGCTGGAGGAAAATGGAAGATTAATCGCGGGAATCAATCGTTTAACATGGGATGCCTATTGGTTCTTCTTAGTGAAGTCGTACAACCAAAGAGCCTCCTTAAAATGCCTCACAGATGCTATCGGGTATATCATACCCGATATTCAGGATGCCACCTTTGCTGCCCAACTTAGCTTGCGCCTCAACAGACCGCCAGAAGTGGAGCCGATGCTTGCGATAAGCTAGCTCAGGTTTAAAGGCAAGCAACCCGAGTCATGATTCACATTGCCGACTGCCAGATCACCCCAAGGAGATAGATAGAATTTACTGATGCCAATTTAGTAGGATTTTGTTTCATAGATTTTTTCTAGCTTAGTAGTATTTATAGACCCTTTCATGCATTTAGAAAAGGTCGTAAAGTTTTGTATATGACTTAAACCCTGAAGTTGCACTATTGTACTTTAGGGATATTCTTTTATGAAACTAGACCAATCATTCTGATTTTGATAAGGAAAGTTTTTATACAAATGTGCACTATTGTCTTTGTTTGAAAGCATTTCTGCGTTGAAGGAAGGATTTTGAATAGCGATTGATATCTAGGATTGATTAGCAGCTCACATGGTACTATTATCTGTGTCTGTACTCATTCCTGTTATATGAATTGTTATTTAATCGCTCTTGCTATTATCGCTTATATATATATATATATATATATGTGTGTGTGTTTTGCAGCATCCTTTATGCATCCCACTATTGGCTATTTATAGCATGCTTCTCTTTCAATCGTATATATGTATCGATGATATAAATAGTGAATGCAGTAATTCGTGTTAATCGCTTCATTTTGACTATTCATATGAAGTAATATTTAAATGATTGAATATCGTTGTTTATTCTACAGAGTCATCTATATGCCTGTTAGATAGATAAAGATTATTAAACACTGCATTCCAAATGAATAAATTGTTCTAGGGATTAGTATTAGTTTTCCTATTTTTGTCAACAGAATAAGCTAGTTGCCTATCATCAAAAGCAAACTATTCATCACCCATCCATCCCTTTTATTCATTATCGGGAAACTGGTCCCGTTATCTCCAGTCGAAGCCACCATCCCAAACGGAAAAGGAGTTGTACTAAGGTCTGTACCAAGTTGTTATCCCCCAATGTTGTTGCAGCGATTTTCAAGGCATCAACATTTCTGGCGCTAGAAGAAGGGCCATCCGCTATGAATGGCGAGTAAGCCAATACCTACAAACTATTCAAAGAGTAATTCACCCTCCACCTCTCCTCGGACATCTCGTTCGCATTCTGAATCTCCAATATCTAGACGAGACGAAGAAGAATCAACCACTACTGCTCAATTACATCATACTTCAGAACACTTAAGTCCGAAGTCCCCTGAAGTTCAATCCATCATCCAGAAACTTCAAGGCTTCTCAATTTCGCCTCCTAGATCTGAGGTATCACAAGGTAGTCAGACTTTGCAATTTCGCTTACCCCCTCACCTTACCAGACTCCAAAGCGAAAAGCTAGGTATTGAACCAACTGAGTTTCCTTTACCCGAAAGGAAAAGGATTAAAAGGACCGCTGAATGTTCTGGTAGCAAAACCTTTTCTCCATCATCTTCCATTTCATCATCACCTGTGTGAAGTCAAACAACCACTTCACCACTACATATAGTTGTTCACCAAGGGACTTCATCTCAAACATCACAGTCTTTTCAATCTGTACTTCCACCTCCCCCTCAAGCACCTGGAACACCACAGGAAATCCCTGGTACTCCTAAAATGGCTCAAAGACCATGGAGAAGTCCTAGTGCAGTCACTATGCCTACGCCTTTACATTCGTTACCCAATTACCCCGAAAAATGGCTACCCAAGTTCAATCCAAATGCTGGAACCTCCGCAGAAGAACACATAAACAATTTTATATTGGCAGTCAATCTAAAGGGAGTCACTGAAGAAGATGTGGTAGTAAGATTATTTCCCTATACACTGCAAGGATCTGCAGGGTCTTGGTATTTTTCCTTGCCCTCTGGATCCATCACAAGTTGGATAATCTTCCAAGAACAATTTCTCACCAAATACAGCGATGTAGATCCAGCTACACTCGTCCTGACCTTTCCATTAAGGATCGGTCAAGGAAAACCATTAAGGGTTCAACTCCGATTCAACAAACTCTTGAACAAAATCCCCACCGATGATAAGCCAAGCGAACAAGTTAGAAGCGAGTGGTATATCACTGCCTTACCCTCAAACATAACCATATTTGTGGATAGGGTTAAACAGCCTACATTGGATGAAAACATGAAGGAAGCACTCGCTGTTGAAAAAAGTGTAATTGCCTTAGAAAAGAAAACTGCCCTGGAAGAACGAAAATCTAAAAAAGTGTCCTTTAAAGATGACCCGAAGAAAAATATCACTAAGGACCAATATGACATGGAGGACCTTCAGAAATTCCTTAAAACCATGTCGAACAAAATGGTTGAGATTAAGAAACAAGTATCAGAGTCCTCAACGAAGAAACCATATAGGAATTTCAAGAAACCTGAGTCCAAGCCTCCAAATGTTATATCATATGCAGACTTAGATCCTAAGGAAGATGAAGAGGAGGAAACAGTTACACCATCCGAAGAAGAAGAAGAGGAAGTGGTTGAATGTCATGCGATGTGGGACTTTATACTCCCTAATTCCGATACTGACGCTGAGCAAGAAGCCTTTCCTGTCACTACAAGGAGTAAAGCTACTCCCGAACCTGTTCAAGCTAATCTAAAGAAAAGGAGTGCTGGAACTAATACTGCAAAGGAAAAGGTACCCGCAAGGAAGCCAGCCACGACAGTATCTCAGAATTAGCTGTCATCCTCCAATACACCTTCGTCATCTAAGACATTGGTAGTTTCTGATTCGATGGATTATAATATTGTCGATGACATGAAGAAAACTAAGGAAAACATCACCATGTTTGAACTTAGTAAATTAAAACATCAACAAAAATTACTTCTCAAAGAACTTAATGTTGTTCCTTCTTCACCTCTTCCCACCACTAAAGTAGCAAGCGACTCAGGACAACCACCTTCTGGTAGAGTTGAGGCAACTGACACAATTCTGATTGGAGATAGATCAAATTCCCATACCCCTCCTTTCCTCTTAACATATGAAATCTACAATCAAAATCTACATAACTGATTAATCGATTCTGGGGCATCATCTAGTATAATGCCTGCTTCAGTTTGCTCTAAACTGAATATAGAACCCCAGAAATATTCTATTCACATTGTGCAGTTAGATAGAACTAAGGTTCAAGTTCTAGGGGAAATAAACTCTGCAATGATCAGGTTATCGGTTGATCCACGAATAGTCCAAAGGATTGATATCCTAGTCGCCAATATACCTGAATTCTACAGGTTGATTTTAAGCAGGGATTGGTCAGAAAAACTCCATGGGTATATCTCCACCGATTGGTCCCATATGTGGCTCCCCTATAAGGGCAAGCCCAACCAAATAAATATTGATCGAGAGAAACATATGACCCACACTGTTACAGAATTTGAACAAGAAAATCAACCAATTGCATTCAACAACAATATCCTAGGAAATTATTCTTCTGAGTCATTTTTCGGCAATTATATTGCCCAGCCATCTCCTTTCTCAGTTAACAATTTCGCATTGCAAATTGAAAATTTTTCACAGACCGACAGGTCTAAATGTGTTAATGTTACTGAGAGTTTTGTAAATAAGATTGTAGATAATTCTTTATTTTGGTCTTTATATTTTGATGGATCCAAGTCTAGTGAAGGATCAGGAGCAGGATGCATTTTGGTTAGCCTGCAAGGAGAAAAAACAATGTTGTCCTATAGATTAGAATTTGAATGCACCAATAACACAGTTGAGTACGAAGCATTAGTCCAAGGACTGTACAAAGCGATCGGCCTCAAAGTCCAATACTTAAAGGTCTTTTGTGACTCTGAGATTATTGTTAAATAGGTAAGGAATACAATTCATTGTATTTCGAACCATCTCAAGCATTATCAATCGCTGGTACAAGAGCTCACTTCCCATTTTTTAGCATTCAATATTTCTTCCATTCCCAGGTCTCAAAATTCGGCAGCCGACTTGCTAGCCAATGTTGCCTCCAAGCTGCTCCCTTCCGAAGACTATAGTCCAGATAGGTTTTCAGTAGAATTACTTTTTAGGCCATCCATTCCCGACAATGTAACCAATTGCAGAGTGTTTAACCACGATGATGACATTTTACAATTTCTGACCTCTGAAAAATCCTATGATAATCAAATCATTGAGGAAGACGAGCACGATATTCAAATGCGGAATAAACATGAGGAAAACTCAATCCCAAAGCGCGTGGTAAAGCTTGAGGACCTTTACGATATTAAAGGAAAGTTTAAACCTGTGTCTAATACAAAGCTCCAGAGCTCTACCTTAAGGTTTGAATTAATAAACCTTGGCACCGAACAAAATCCTCAAAACATTAATTTAGGATTAGGACTTTCCATAGAGGAAAAGGAAGCATTCATTAGTCTGTTATGAAAGAATAAACATGTTTTCGCTTGGAAATATGACGATCTAAAAACGTATGATACATCTATTATTCAGCACACTATCCCAATGCTTCGCGAACATAAACCAGTTCAACAAAAGTTGAGAAAAATACATCCAAACTTAGAGGGTCAAATAAAATCGGAACTCAATAAACTCTTGAAAGCTAAGATTATTTTTCCCATACGACACTCAAACTGGGTCTCCAATATGGTACCAGTCAGAAAGAAAAATGGCGACATAAGGATTTGTATTGATTTCAGAAATTTAAATAAGGCAAGTTTAAAAGATAATTTCCCATTACCCACTATGGAGCATATACTCCAATCAGTGGCAAGCTCAGAGTTAATGTCCTTCTTGGACAGTTTTTCAGGATATAACCAAATTTTGGTCCATCCCGATGACCGACTCAAAACCACATTCAGAACAAAGTGGGGAACATATGAATATCAGAAAATGCCTTTCGGACTTATTAATGCAAGAGCCACTTTTCAAAGGGCAATGGATATCGCTTTCAGAGGGTTAATTAATAGAACAGTAGTCGTCTATTTAGATGACATTACTATATTTTCTAAAGAGAGATCCAACCACTTGCATGATTTGAACCAAATCTTTCAGCGCTGTAAAAAATATGGTATTTCTCTAAACCCTAAGAAATCCTTTTTCGCTCTTGATCAAGGTAAGCTCATAGGCTTTATCGTTTCTAAAGATGGCATCTATATTGATCCAGATAGGATTAAAGAAATATCTTAAATCCCTTTTCCTCACAATAAGAAATCCATGCAGTCATTTTTAGGCCAAATCAATTTTGTCAAAAGATTCGTTCTAGACTTTTCTCAGATTATTTTGCCACTTCAAACTATGATTAAGAAAAATTCAGTCTTTAAATGGGGATCGCCAGAAAAGGAAGCATTTGAATTAATCAAACAATCAATAATCAATGCCCCCGCTCTAAATACTCCAAATTTTTCTAATCATTTTACATTGTATACCATCGCATCCAATTGCTCTTATGCTGCAGTACTTACACAGATCAACGATCACAATTTGGAAGCACCTATTTCATTTTATAGTTCAAATCTTCAAGGTGCAGAAGTAAACTACTCCGAAGAAGAAAAGCAAGCCTTTGTTGTATATAAAGCGGTTAAACATTATAGACCCTTCCTTTTAAAAGCCCATACAAAGGTTATAGTTCCTTTCTCCTCAGTTAGGCAACTATTAATCCGAAGAGAATTAGGAGAAAAAAGGGCAAATTGGGTAACAGCACTTCAAGAATATGACCTAGAGATCAAACCAGCAAAGATTGTTAGAGGCCAAGTTTTTTGCAGGTTATTGGCAGGAGCATCCAACATTCTGGAATCAAGCGATACAAATCAATCTGAAACAATCAACCAGATAAGTATCATTGACTTTGAATCACAGTATGATGATTTAATATTTTATTTGAAAAATGGATATGCACCCCCCAACCTGTCCTACAAAAACGAAAGGGCCATAAGATTGAAAGCAAAAATTTTTACCATTATTGATGATGTGCTTTTTAGGCAAAATTATGATTCAGTTTTATTAAGATGCCTTGAAAAACCTGAAGCACAAAAATTTTTGTAGGAATTACATGATGGACCAGTAGGAGGCCACTTCGGAGCTGATACCACAGCTCACAAAGTCATCCATGCTGGATATTATTGGCCAACTCTGTTTAGAGATTCTCATGAATATGTAAGGAAATGCCGAAATTGTCAAACGTCAAGTGCAAGACAAAGGAAATCAGCCTTCCCTCTGCAACCGGTCAACATTGAATAGCCATTTGAGCAATGGGGATTGGACATTATCGGAGAAATTACCCCAAATTCTTCCAAACAGCATAAGTATATCCTTACTGCTACTAATTACTTTACTAAGTGGGTTGAAGCGATTCCTTTAAAGACAACAAACTCTAAAGCCATTATTGAATTTATAGACCAATTCATCATTACCAGGTTTGGTGTCCCGAATGCTCTTGTTTTTGATCATGCATCTTACTTTTCAGGCAATGTTATGTTTGATTTCGCAATCAAAAGAGGATTCAAACTCAAATATTCTTCTAACTATTATCCTCAGGGCAATGGTTTGGCCAAATCTACAAACAAAAATCTTATTAAAATTATCAAGCGAACTATCGAACAGAATCATAAGAACTGGCACAAATATTAATATTGCATTATGGGCCTGAAGGATAACGCAAAAAAAGCTTCTATAGGTTCTTCCCATTCAAACTGGTTATGAAAAGAAGTTGTACTACCAACAAATCTCATTCTTCCTTCTCTAGCCCTAGTTCAATTTATTGAAGAAAACCCTTCCTCTTCTTTACAGCTTAGACATGACCAAATTCTAAAATTAGAAGAAGAAAGAGAAAAAGCCAAAATCATTCATGCAAAACATCAGCAGATCATCAAGTCATCATTTGATTCAATTTCATCTGGTTCTAAACAATTTCAAGTCGGTGATTTAGTCCTGAAATGGGACAAAGCCCATGAAGATAAAGGAAAACACACCAAGTTTCAGAATATGTGGCTTGGACCATTCCAAATCTGTGAAAAGATAGGCCATTCGACCTTCATACTACAAGATTTATCAGGGTTGAGAGATTCTCTCCCTGTTAATGGTCTGATCTTAAAGAAAATTTTCAATTGAGGAGCTAACCCATTCTCCTTTTAATAGCATTTTTGTAGTTTGTAGCAGTATTAGAAAATAAAACTGTAAGGTATCTTGTATTTGACCTTTGTTGTATTCAAAGAGTTTCTCAAAACAAGTAGTGTGATATTTACTTTTAAATAAATAGATGTCTTAAACAAAATAAATGATTTCTAGGAAATTAGATATAATTGCATTCTGAAAATACACTACAATCCTAGTGAACCCCTCTCGAAGTTTATAAATATTGTAAATATTTTTAGATTTTTCAAATTGGTTACAATAAGGTTATCAATATCAAAATAGGAGCTAATGCAAATTCAGCATCTCCAACTCTTACCTTGTCATCCATCTTCTCTTAAGGAGGAAATTGTCTATCCCACTTACTCAAGTTTGTGATTACTCAGAGTGTAATTCCAAGAACACTGGATACAAAAGATAATAGGTCTTATTACAAGCCTGCTACCATGTTCATAGGGAAATAGTTTAGCCGACATTACCAATACTGCATACCAAAACAGGGTAATGGATTCAATTGTAAGACAAGGGGTCTCATCATGAGCCAGCTTGTTCGGTTAGATTACTACCAGTCAATGGCATTGTCACTTAACTGGCCACCACACCAGGGCAATGTCTTTTTATCTTACAAAATAACAGAAAAAGAAAAGAAATACAAAATGTGAAAAAACATATTTTGAATTCATTCTGTTAATCATGCTCTAAGGTGAATGGGACGATAGACAATGATATGGTTAAAAGGTATCCCTTCCGAAACTATGGACGTTTGCTGGCAGCAGAGGCTCTACCTATGAAAAAGGAGTTAATTTTAATAGCTGATTTGGAAAAGTTTCTGTTTTATCAATATCAACCAATAAACGCCAATTTAAAATCTAGAATGTATCTATTTTTAACAAAAGATGAAATTAGCAAAGAAAGTTTTGTTTTGTCTGGAATGCAACTATACCTAGTTATATTAGAATTTTCCCTTTTGACAAAAATTTCTATTTTGAAAAAGTTTAAGTATTTCTATACTTTTCAGAGATAATTGTTTCTTCCAGCGAATCGCCAATTGTTGTGCCCTACAACAACCCCCATTTCATATCATTACTATTCCAAAACCATAATATGAAATGGGTCCCTTTTTAATTTTTGTTTTTAAATTGGTACCAATTTAAGTTCTATTCTAAAAGGCCCGAAGAAATAAAAGAAAACATTACTAAAAGGCATCTTCAATAAAACAAATAAAAAAACCTTAACGTAAAACGATTTATCTTCTGCCATTGCGATAAATCGATTGCAAGATCGCATATCGCAATGACAAAGGGAACACAACTTGAGGACATTTTGATTTGCTCCGATGCGAAATCGCTATCGGGTATCAGTGAAACATAAAGTAACACAATTAAGAACCCCTTGCTCCGATGCGATGCGATATCGGCAATCGGCAATCAGCAAACGACAATAACGCCTAAACGCAAATAAGCTCCCTCTCACCCCGATGCGATGCGACATCACTATCGGTGATCGGCGATTCACCATGCACACATTCTTAACCGCCCCACTCGTTACTCGTGACACGATGCGATATCACTATCGGTGATCAGGGATTCCAAATGGAACCAAAACTATGACTAATGATTTTCTCGACGCCCAATTGCGAAAAGGGTAAAAGCGCAGTTTTCAAAGTAAAATCATAAAGGCAGTTTAATACGATTTATTCGTAATTAAGGAAATATCTTTCGAAAAGCCGCTCATACGCGTTCAACCACCAAATTGCCCAAGGCATGCTTCAAATAAATCATTCGGCCATTAACCGAAGCAACTGGTATTAATGAGATTGACAGGCCTTAACAACCATTTAATGAAAACATCAAGCTTTCGATCTATTCACAGATTTGATCCGAAGTCGTCTTAAGTCAATCGATCACCATGAATTTATCAAGATCTATATATATATATATATATATATATATATATATATATATATATATCAGTCTATTCAATTCATGTTATTGTTTCCTGTATTACGCCTATCTTTCTCTCTATGCATAATTCTTCCGCAGAGACAGATTTGAGTGGAATGGGAAAGAAGTCCAAAAGGACAACAATGCCTTCTGCTTCGCCAACCGCAGGGAAATCTGTTGTTGATCCAGGCAGTAAAAAGAAAGGGCTTATATCAGATACTATGTGCCTGGGACTTACCAGAGCTACTTGGCAAGGAACATATAACCTGATTGAAGCCGAAGAGCCAAAGGTGACGCGAATACAAGTCTCATGCAACAGTACTAGCAAATCTGAGGCTAATCTAAAAGACTTGGCCAATTCCTTTCTTCACAGAATAGCGGCCCGGGAGCAAATTCTCCCATATACGGATGTGGTAAGGTGGGAAATTCAAGAGATCCCAATTACCGACAGAATGTTCAGCACTGCAGATGGGAGGATTTTCGGTTCTTTTCGAGCCGAAGATCTAAGGCAAATGTATCATTTGCCGGCAGAAGAGAAAAAGTATAACAGGCATTCCTGGAGAAGTTCCGAGCAGAAAATGAGACCGAATCCGAACCAATTTGAGTCTGGAGACAAAATCCAGCAAAGCACAAGCACGAATCCTCGGGTAAGTACTCAGTCGACTCTCTATGTTCTCCTTACTGCTATGTTGGGATTATGATGTGTAGACTATGGGGATTACATGACTCTGCCAATTTTACCATAGAAATGGTCCCCTTAATGGAGGCGGCATGTAGTGGCGAGATAATGGATTGGGCGGATATATTATCTGATAAGTTAGCCAAGGCCATTCTTAATTTCAGATTTAATTCTCGCATCACAGAAAGGTTCATTCCGCCATTTTACTACAGTGCCTATGTGTTGGATGTTTTATGTTTTAATTCTGAATTTCCTGTGCTCGGATGGAGGTGGACGTCGCAAGACCCCACACCCATCCACATATATCATCAAAAGTTGGGGAAGACCAACTACAAACACCACCTGTATCAAATCTGCAACGGTTTCATGTTGCCAATTCATTACTCCATTTTTTATAAGCCTGCCCCGAAAATTTCTGAACAAGCAGGGGTGGATTTAACCGCCGTAGTAAGTTGGTTCAGAGAAGAGAAATTCGCCTACATTAGAGTTTTTGGCAGTCAGGCCAAGCCCCATGTGCTTCCACTATACATCCCTGATAAGTTACTTGTCAGGGAAGTAGCTTATCAAATCAATGCCGATGGGGTTACTCAGACCCTGAAAAAAGCAAAAAAGCATGTCTGGCCCTCCTTTCCCCTGCGAATTGGTATTTACACTCTTCATGATATCAAACATGCAGAGAAGGAAGCTGGGAAGATAAATTTGCTGAATCTAGCCACTCTACCAAGCAGGTAGTACAATCCAAGGAAAATCACTTACAATGCGCTCGACCAGGCCAAATTGGCCAAGTTCGAGCACAAAGAAGACAGATTTGAGGATTTGTTTGCATCGGCCGAATCGCTATATAAAGTTCAATCACTTGCCAAAAATGAATACAACGATGAGGGGCTAGCCGAATTTAATAGAATTAGAGAACAGAGGTTGCAAAATCTGCCTCTAGACCTGTTAGCGACTACTCCAACGACGACAAAATCAAGCGAACCTGAGAAGCAAAGTAATACGCAACCTCCTACTACATCAAAGCAGCATGAGGAAGCACATAATCAGAGGCAGGAAGAAACCCAGGAAAATGTGCAGCGACAGGATGAAACCCAGGCGAAAACTCAAGAAGAGGGCAGCTCGAAAGTTAATGATGATACACAAATTGATCCGAATTTGCTCCAGCAATGGCAGCAATTCAACTCAATCATCGGCAACCTAGAATGCTCTAAAGATGATGAGGTTTCTAAAGAGGGCAACACATAGGAAGCGACATCAAAACAGGTTTCAGGCAAAACCAGCGACCCACCAAAATCAAAGGAAACAGAAATAATTCCCAAGGATCCATCGGGTGAAATCATTTTGCAAATAGAAGAGATTCCCCCCTTGGATGTATTCTACAGCCCAAAGCATAAAGCTGTTGTAAAGCGACAGAGGAAGAGGAGAAGGGCTGATCAACCTTCTCTATTCCCTGAATTAACAGTAACGGGCAATGTTGTGTGGAAAGAAGAATTTGATCCCTCCGATGACTTAACAAAGCTATCACAATATGCTGGAGCATATTCGGCGGCGACCATTGATAAAGCATCAGAGGTGAGCAGTCTATTAAAAGCGAAAGATCAAGACATCTTTTCGCTACATGCTCAATTATCGGAAGTGCAGCAGAAGGTAGAGCAGGTGGAGCAGGAATTTCTAGTACAGCAGCAAAACAATTATCAGCTGACTAAGCAATTGCAAGAGGAGAAACAGAGGATTGACGAGAGCGCAATCCAAAAGTAAAAAGAGCTATCGACAACATTGGCACAATTAAAAATATCAACTGAGGGAATGATAAAATCTAAAGATGAGAAAATCGCTCAATTATCAACTCAAATTGAGCAAATGAAAAGGCTCCCTCAGGTAGATGAGTTTAAAGCAGAGGCGCTTCAATTAAATAAAGCATTGATAAATCAGGTTAAGCTCCTATGTCATCAAATTACCCAAGTAGAACCATTGTGCGAGTTAGTAGCATCCATAAGCGAAAAGGTAGAAAAGGCAAGGACAGATTTGGATCAGGCCGAAGAAACACTGACAAATTTTCTGGAATGGCAAGATTCCGATCAAGGCCAAGCGACTAACCTACCAAGAATTCTGGAATCGCACAAAGGAAATATTATTCACAGAATGGCAATCACAGTTAATGAAGGCAGAAAGAGCGATTTTTAGATGCAAGGCAACCACTGGTAATTTGGTTGAATTAGTAAATAATACTCTTTATTTGTCTAACATGATTTCCCAATGTACTCCAGGCCAATTAACAGCAACAAAGATGTTGGAGCATTCATGCTACCCAGAGCTGGAGAAAAATGGAAGATTAATCGCGAGAATCAATTGTTTAACATGGGATGCCTATTGGTTCTTCTTAGTGAACCCGTACAGCCAAAGAGCCGCCTTAAAATGCCTCACAAATGCTATCGGGTATATCATACTCAATATTCAGGATGCCACCTTTGCTGCCCAACTCAGCTTGCGCCTCAACAGACCGCCAGAAGTGGAGCCGATGCTTGCGATAAGCCAGCTCAGGTTTAAAGGCAAGCAACCCGAGTCATGATTCACATCACCGACTGCCAGATCACCCCAACGAGATAGATAGCATTTACTAATGCCAATTTAGTAGGATTTTGTTTCATAGATTTTTTCTAGCTTAGTAGTATTTATAGACCCTTTCATGCATTTAGAAAGGGTCATAAAGTTTTGTATATGACTTAAACCCTGAAGTTGCACTATTGTACTTTAGGGATATTCTTTTATGAAACTGGACCAATTATTCTGAGTTTAATGAGGAAGGTTTTTATTCAAATTAGCACTACTGTCTTTGTTTAAAAGCATTTCTGTGTTGAAGGAAGGATTTTGAATAGCGATTGATATCTGGGATTGATTAGCAGCTCACATGGTACTATTATCTGCGTCTATACTCATTCCTGTTATATGAATTGTTATTTAATCACTCTTGCTATTATCGCTTATATATATATATATATATCTGTGTGTGTGTGTGTGTGTGTGTGTGTGTTTTTCGCAGCATCCTTTATGCATCCCACTATTGGCTATTTATAGCATGTTTCTCTTTCAATCGTATATATGTATCGATGATATAAATAGTGAATGCAGTAATTCGTGTTAATCGCTTCATTTTGACTATTCATATGAAGTAACCTTTAAATGATTGAATATCTCTGTTTACTCTACAGAGTCATCTATATGCCTGTTAGATAGATAAATATTATTAAACGCTGCATTCCAAATGAATAAATTATTCCCGGGATTAGTATTAGTTTTCCTATTTTTGTCAATAGAATAAGCTAGTCGCCTATCATCAAAAGTAAACTACTCATCACCCATCCATCCCTTTTATTCATTATCAGGAAACTGGTCTAGTTATCTCCAGTCGGAGCCACCATCCCAAATGGAAAAGGAGCTGTACTAAGGTTCGGACCGGGTGGTTATCCCCCAATGTTGTTGCAGCGATTTTCGAGGCATCAACAGGACCATGGGTAAGTCTATCCAGTCGACATTACATTACAAAACTAGGGTAGACAACACTGTGACTCTATTATGACTTTGCACTTTGCGCCCTCAATTCGCAGAGCTTTTACAAAAGACTTGGTCAAAACTTGGGCTTTAAGCCCCAAAACATGCCTTTGTGGGATACCATGCCCAACACTCACTCTATTTATACAATCCAATGGTCTGCGAACCATGGGTAGGTCTATCCAGTTGACATTACATTACAAAACTAGGGCAGACAACCCTGTGACTCTATTATGACTTCGTGCTCTGCGCCCACAATTCACGGATATTTTACAAAAGACTTGGTCAAAACTTGGACTTTAGGCCTGAAAACATGCTTTGGGGGGATTCCATGCCCAACAAGGCACCACTATCGAGATACCACATGATTCCCATTACAATGTTGGTCATGCATGCTAGTGAGCCCTAGTATTGCACCAAGAGTGTTGCAACTCCCAGAGGCTTCTCAACTCCATTTATCAACCTCAAGTTTGTACAAACTTCGAGGTGATAGTGTTGATACACAGTAGATTGGATTCTACTCATGCCACCCTCAACTAGGTCATTTGATCATTAGGGTTCCAAGACCATTCTTCTACTAAATTAAGGGGAATTAACTACTGAAAGTGCAATTCAAAAGCTAGCCCTAGTGTAGAAAAAGTAAATTCTTCTCAAATCCAACTTGTAAAATTTACCCACTTGTACATGCTACCGAATCAATTCATGAAGAAAACACAAGAGTTATGCTACCTGCAGAAAGGAAACTACACTAATTGCAATCAAGGATCTAACTATCAAAGTCAATTGAAAATAGAATATTATTCTACCAACACACAACTTAAGAATTCATGCATCATTTATCTAATTAGCCTTTGCAGATTAAGTAATCTCCTAATTTCAAAATTTGTGATGAAGATACTAATGATAGTTTCTCTTGTAGTGAAGGAAAAGGAATGGAGGTAATGGCCTAGGTGGTACCTATGATCATGGAGTCTAATATGGGGGCTCGACCTACTACTAAATTAATCTACAGTGGCGTTACAGGTCAAAACAAGGGAAAAACAAGCCGCTACAGACGTGCTATAAGAAGTTGCTATAGGATTCATATATTTCAACAGGATTTCCTGAAATGCTACAGGAAGTTTTCCGAGAGGGTTTTAAGGGTAAAGATGAGGGGATAAAGTGATGCAAAAGATGTATGAAGGTTGTGGGGCATGGATGGAAGGTGACCAACACCCCTAGCCAAGCTCAACACTTCAGGAAGGTTGTATTTGGGCTAAGAGGGAAACTCATTGTGACTAAAATACAAAGATCAAGGCAATGGTTGGGAGTCATCAAAAGAGAGTGAAGAAGCCATGGATGGATATGGTGAAAGGTCCCTTGCCTGCATGTCCAATAGTCCTACAACATCACATGCACCTATTCTTCTTTTCATTTGAAAAATATTATAACCAATGGTGGAAAAGATGAGTTGAATTTGAAAACTATCTAATGGATGCTAAAAACCTTGATCTATGCAATGGATTCACTTCTAAGATACAACAATCATATGTGAAACAAAATAAATAATGTAGACATTTTTCCAACAAATCATAAATAAGAAATCATCACATAATGTTTTTGGGTTCTGAGTGTGGATTCCTCTAGTCAGGATCCCATGAGAGAGATGAGATAGAGGCACAATCACAGGTGTTTTGAGGAATTATATTCTACTAAAATGTAGTAACTAATAAAAATTCTAAGCTAAAGCAGAATATCAACAAGAGGTACCTAAGCTACTAGGATTGGGCCCAAAACCAAGAGCCTCAACCCTCTAAACTAACTCAACAATGGATCAATAAGAAACTTCTTATTATCATTGTATAAATGTCAAATACATCACATAATAAGTCAAAAATAGTAGTCACAAGTGCTTAAGCTTAATATATTCTTAGCTGCAACCAAAATTTGAATCCTAATGAGTTCCTTGCCATGTTTGTTTATACAAAAGGGTAGCCACCAACATCTCCCTATAAAATAGAGGTGTTTGTCTCCCAAAACTCGAGAAAGGTAGATCTAGATCTTTCTTGAACTGCACTAGATTGGATGCCGATGACCTCGTCCTGCTTGATGAGAGACAAAGTGGTGATATGGCTTATTGAAAGAGTTAATGAGTTATACAACCCCCTAGAATCTCTCCCTATTGTCTACTCCAGGCTCCTGCATTGAAATTATCTAAAAATTGTCCCAATTTCTGCATTTAAACCATGTTAGGCCACATGACATAGCAACACATCTTTTATTCTCCTCACTAAGTAAAATATAACAAAAATTGTAAATAAACATGAGAAAGAGATAATTCTAAAGTTGGAGGATGGTATTGTGACCCTTGTGATATACCTATTGATAAGCCTCATCATCACCCCCTACTAAAGTTGTTTCTCATCCTTTGAGAAACTCAATCATCTACGTCCATGTCTTTCATGGCCCTGGTAGCCTCTCTGACATCACAAGGATCTTCAGATGGTGTACCTTATCAAGGATAGAATCCTGCATCCCTTTCTATGCTTTTCCACTTCTTCCTCTCCTCTTCCTCATACCTTCCTTCCTCTAGACCTAACAATAAAGATGGATCGATCTTGAGCCTAATCCAACTAATTTTTAATCTTTGCATGATTCTTTTGTATAGGGTATCCTTTCCAATGCATTCCTCAACCTCTCAGGAGAGTGATACCCCCTGATTTGGAGATTGTAAGGTAAGGAATTCCATCTTCTCTAGCATGCTTGATGGATTTATGTTCCTAACAGCTTGAATGCATCTTCAAAATGTGAGATGGACTGCTCTTGGGTGGCAAGGTATCTAGCTGCTAGATTAGCATCATTGGAGACGCTGTTATGATTACTAATGACAACGACTGGGCGTATCTGCTCTTCCCTGATATATAGTGGTTCGTTTTCTTCCCTTGCCATTACTTTATCAACCTCCTCAACTCTGGCCACCAAATGAGTCATCCAAGATGCTAGGGCCATCAGTTGTAGGTCCCCCAACTTTTCTTTAGGGTCCCAAACATTCATATCAGTGAAGGTGAGCTTATGCATGTAGAACTCAACCAATTCTTCTCTGTCTTCTATGCTACTTTGATCACATAATTCAATGAATTGTTTGTAGTCTTGAAATGGCATGGATCCATGTTGTGCTATGGTATTGATTTGGAATTGCATCCACTAATCTTTGAGAAAGAGTGCATAAGACTTGGATGGTTGTTTTCAATGTAATGCCTCCATGGAGAGACTTTCCATTGTGGCAAGTTAGGTTTCCTTGACCTGCAGCTTCTCCCTCAAATTCTTGTTCTCTACCTGTATTTGTTCCCTCATTGTGGTATCTCCTTCTCTTAGCTCACTCAAATATTTTCTTATTTCAAGGACCTTTTATTCCATGAGGCCCACATCTTCCACCTTTTTGGACTTAGAAATATGCATCCATCTATGGTTTCTTCCTCTTTCTGTTTCAAGTTTAATGAAAAGTGGGATTGCAAAATTTTGGTGTATAACTCTTCCTCCTTCAATGAATTTGTAATAGGAGCTCAAATTAGGTTGTGGACTAGGCTCCTATAGCTCTAGGAATTCCTTCTCAAATGTTTCTAGGGAATTTCCCCCTCCTATAGTTGTTGTGTTACCTTCTTCCCTTCCTATAGCACCTTTTGTTCTTCCTGTAGCACTTTCTATTCTTCCTGTAGCACACTATGTTTTTCTAGTATCATGCTCTCTCTTTTTTCAGGTAGGTTCCCCTTTCCCTTTTGTTGGAGGGTGGTAGGTGTCTTGGGTTATTTACAAGAGGTTGATCTAGCGGTTAGCCTCCTTACATATGTTATAGGATTCTTTGATATGTTCTCTAGAGAGGTGACCTCCTCAACTTTCCTTTTAATGGGCCCTACCTCCTCTTTTATTCTTGGGGGCTCCTCAATTGTGATAGGGGCCTTTGTGGGAGTTTGAGGCCTTACTTACTTAATCCTTGTGCTTTTCCTAGTTGTAAAGCAGAGGGGAGTTTTCCTTTGCCTTTACTTTTTGGGTTTGACTAGTGTTCTCAAGGTAGCTAAGGTGGTCGCTACCTCTTTTTCACTAAGTCCTGGAGGCAAACTTGTTTCCTCTAGGGATACCCCCTATTCTCTAGATTAAGTATCTTTCTCAGGGCTTGCTTTTTTCCTATTGCTCCTCCTCTTCTTCTTCTTCTTCATCTTGCTCTTTCTCTACCTCTGCCTTGGGTTCTTCCTCTATTTTCTGTGAATTAAGCATGTTTGAGGATGGCTAGAAGGGTTATGAAATGATTGGATGGTGTGGAGGACCCCTGGGAGGATTTTGTGATTTCCTAGAGGTTTCCCATCAATTCGGCCTCAAAACAGGCTGTTTCAGGAAAACCTACAGGATGTACTAGAAACCTACAGGATGATCCTGTAGGAATTACAGGAAACCTATAGAATACAACCGAGAGATAAATGTGAGGTGTTGGAGGTGATGGGATGCTTAGGAAAGGTGTGTGATGGGTGGAATGGAGTAGGAGAAGGTCTAGGATCACTCAGGAGTCAATATCCAAGATAATAGATGGCTAGATTCACTCAATGTGCTTGGGATAATTTCTATGAAAAATGATGAAAAAATAGTGAAGGTGATGGTGAAAACAAGGGATGGCCAAGGTGGAGGAAGTGGAAGGTGGCTACTGGCTATGAAGTCTTAGTCTCCTCCTAAAGCACCTGCTTTGCATAAAACATGTGTGTCTTCCAAAAAGCTATGCAACAAGATACATTTTCATAAACTAGAAAAATAGAGTTAATGAGTAAACTGCCTATACTATGCATGAAGAAAGTTGTTGAAAGGAATGACAGAATGAGTGAGATCTACTGTAGAAATGGATATGAAAAATATGACAATGAAATCTACCCTGAAAAATTAACCAAATACTAAATTAAAGACAACAAACTCCAAAGCTCATAAATGAACTAGAAATCTATGTTTTTGGGGCTGCTTAAGGGTCTCTTCCTCAAGTCATGGTTGCAGAGGGAGGAAGTGAGGCCAAGACACCTAATAAAAACCTTGTGGTGATCTGTTTTCTCCTTTCTAACCTGCTACTTGAAATGAGGCACAAATGGAAGCAAACTATTAAACAACCAATCTAATCTACACTACTTGTAATAGAAAGACATCTACAAATAAAATTAACAATGAAGCTATGAATCTACACTAAACATACATGTACAATAAATAGGAGCCTTGGGTGCTAGGGTTGGGCCCTAACCCAAGAGCTTTAGCCCTCTGAGTTAACTGAGTGCTGGCTCAAGCAAAACTCATTCCTATTACCCAAAAAACAAATTACATCAAGAAAACTTTCACAAATATTGCAGCTCGAAAATAGCTTAGAGTTTTACAATCAAAATCCGAATCATACTGAGATCCTAAGCCTCTCTACTTATACATCTGAAGTCCCAAATGACTTCCTTAAAATTAGGGAGGCTCGACTCCCAAACTTGAGATAAACTGGTGCTTTGTCTCTCACTTGCTCGGCTACCTTCTAGTCCTCATGATTTGGCTGTTTGCACTCTGAGCTGATGTGATGAATGGAGGAATATTTGAATGGAGGAGTAGTAAATGAGGAGGATTTACCTCCTAAAATCCCTCTCCCTTGTCCCATTCGAGTTTTGACCTTAGTATTTGCAAAAATTCCTTGATTTTCTCCTTTAATCCTGCATTCAATGCAAATTAGACCACAAAGCATAATATCCAACTCTAACTCACCTCATAAAAAATTATAATCGAAAAAATGTAATAATTTATGAGAAAAGTTGGTTTGACTAAGCTAGGAGGTGAATTAAGGCCCATGTAATTACCCAATGATGAGGCTCATCATCACCCCCTACTGAAAGTGTTGCTCATCCTCTGAGAAGCTTAATCAATATCCATTTCCTTCATAGCTCTAGTGGCCTCTCTGACATTCCATGCCTCTATTGTGGTCTCCTCTTCTTATTCATAGAAGCTTGCTTTCTTTTCTACCTCCTCCGACTACCTCTTTTCTTCCTCTTTTCTCCCTTCTAGCATCCCTAAGAGTGGTGGTGGACTGATTTTTAGGCCAATCCAATTGACCTTCAACCTTTACATAGATTGTTTATACATAGGTGTCATGTTGAGTGCCTCTCTCAACGTTTGAGCAGAGTGATATTCTCTTATCTTTAAGCTGTATGGAAGTGCATTCCATCTCCTTAGGAAAGCATGTATAATATCATCTCCTAGGAACTTGAACGTGTCCTCAAAATGTGAAATTTCTTGCTCTTGGGCAGCAAGATATCTAGGTGCCAGTTGAGGATCATTTGCAATCAAATTATGGGTACTGATTGGGGCCATGGGATTTGATTGTTCAGCTCTGATCACAAGAAGTTTAGTTTTCTCTCTTGCCAATATCCTTTTCATATCTGCAGCCCTTGACTCCTCATGGTTCATCCATCATTCCAAAGCCATTAATTGTAGATCTCCTAGCTTGGCATTAGGGTCCCATACATTCATGTGTGTGAGGGCCATGTTGTGCAAATAAAACTCAACTATTTTGGCCCTATCTTTTAGTGTACTTTGATCACAAAGATCAATAAACTGCTTGTAGTCCTGAAATGGCATGGTGCCCCTCTGTGCTAGGGTTTTAATCTAAAACTGTAGCCATTGTTCTTTGAGGTAGAGAGCGTAGGATTTAGTTGGCATCCTACACTAGATTTATCCCAAAGAGAGACTGGCCATACATGGAAATTGATTCTCTCTTTCCTGCAGTTGTCCTCTCAACCATGCATTTTCTATCTCTAGTTGATTTCTCATTATAACTTCTCTATCCCTCAAGCCACTTAGGTCTCTTCCCATCTCCTTGATTTTCTCTTCCATGTGCGTAATGTCTTCCCCCCCCTTTGATTTGGTGATTTGCATCCATCAGTGAGTTTTGGCCCTCTCCTTCTCAAGCTCGAAGAACAATGGGATGGAAAATTTTTGAGGTATGACCCTACATCCTTCAATAAATTGGTAATAGGAGTCCAGGTTAGGTTCGCAACTGGTTTCTTTTGTCTCTGGGTCCTCTTCTTTAGTTTGTTGCTTGTCCCCTACCTTCCTTTCCAATTTTTGTGGCTCTTGTAGATTCAGCAGAGTATCTTGTATGTTTTTTTTTGCTTCCTATAGGTTTTGTTGTGTATCCTGTAGGATTTCCTTTCCCTTGGAGGAAGTTGATCTAGTAGTAGGCCTTCTCACATAAGTGATAGGGGACTTAGGGGAAGGACTTTTCTCCTTTTGTGTAGGGAATTCTTCAACCACAATAGGAATTTTGGTTGATGTTTGGGGTTTCCCCTGTCTTATTCTTGTGATTTTTCTTGTCCTGAAATATAATGGGGTCTGCCTTTGCCTTTTTCCTTTTTGCTTGATTGGGGTGCTAAGAGCAATGAGGGTAGTTTCTACCTCTCTCTTAGTGGCTTCTGGAGACACCCTAGGTGACTCCTCCTTGTTTTTTGTCCCCACTTTTCCATTACCTTCTTCTTCTATGTCCTTCCTGCCTTCTTCTTCTTGTAGATCTTCATCATCTCTATTAGTTTCCTTCTTAACATCCTCCTATGTTTCTTCATCATTCTCCTTCTATTCTCCCCATTCTTCTTCATCTTCAACATGTTCCTTTGTGTCATCTCCTTCTTCATCCATCTCATCCTAATTTCCTTTTGTATCTTCCTCTTATTGCTTTACTTCCTCTTCACGGACAGTAGGACTAACATCATAAGTGAGAGCCTTGATGTCGTCCTCTATTGGCATGTCTCTGAAAATTGGCCATGTTATAAGAGTTCTGAGGTTTTGGAGGGAAACTTCTATAAGGATCCTAATTAACCCATGGTGACCTAACTATTGGGAGTTACCCTCCTTCACTTTTATTCTTGAGTCTATGAGTGATTGAAGCAGGAAGTATGGTATGCTGAGCCTTTGGTGAGGGGGTGTTTCTACTCCAAATCTCAATCCTTCAAGGATCCTAAAATGATAGCCATAGACCACACTATACCTACCCTCACATGAAATGTATTTGATCAATTGGTAGCTTACCTCATTCCATGGATATGGTAGACTTTCCCTCCTTACTCCATTTTTGTCCTCAATGGATTCCCCACCTTCTAAAAAGAATTTTCGTTTGGAAACCTAGTTAGCTCCTTTGTCTTCTTTCCTCCATGGGATTCCTAGGGGAAGTGTGGTGACTCTGATGATGAGCTCAGGGGTGAGATCTATAGAGAGGCCCCTTATTACAATAGTGGCATGGATTTTGGTGAGTGGAGTGAGGGAGAGAGAAAATGTTTGAGCTACCTCATCAGCATACCCTCTGAATTTTTCTAAAAACCCCATCTAATTATGTCTTGTGAAGATTTCAATCACTTGGGGGTGTTGTTAGATTCTCACAGTGTTGGTGGGCTCCCTCCTATTAAACCGTCCTGTCATCTTGTTGATGAATTTTGAGGAGATGAGAGGGTTGAAGAAATTTTCAAATGCAGAACCACAACAAAAATGGCTGTGTATGTAATTCCCTTACATAGTTGCTAAATTCACTCAAGCTTAGAGGATTTCTGGTTCAATTACTTGTAAAGAGGGATGTAATTACAAAGCCTACCTCTTTATATTGTTTGCAGTGGCTAACTCCCGTGATATCCCTTCTGAACTCTTCTCTGTCAATCCTGTAGATAGTCTCTGTGTCTCCTGTAGGAATTTCTGTGCATGATCCTATATGAATTCCTGTGAAATGTTGTAGAAATTCTTGTGCAGTGAAACGATGGAGTTTTGCTTCCGGTAGGTTCCCTAGGTATGAGAGTGACCTAAGTGAGAGAGTTTTGAGGAAGTGAAATGCATGAATGCATGGGAACGATGTTTTATTTCCTCTTATGGTGATTCGGGGTGAGGTGGTGTTCCAACAACAAAGGTACGTTTACATTTTTTGACTGTTGGTCCTAATCCAGGTGGATATTGGTGGCCACATGCCAAGTCCACTTGGACCCCCACCATTGTTTCTTTCATATTCTTAGTTTCCTTAATTGTAGTACAATTTACTATTTTTAGCAGTTTTTTAGGTCGTGAACTTCCAGAGCCATTTTGAGGCCCTAAATGATGTTTTTTGGGAAAACTAGGAGCAATATAGGTCCATGGATTGATGTTGCTCTTCCCAAAGTTGTACTTCTTGGATAGATCTTTCTAAAAATATATTGTGTGTGTCAAATGGAGATCGTATGCCAAAGTTACGACCCTGGGAAGTTGATGTACCAATTGTAGGTTTTAACCCCCTAAAAAAATTACCTGCATACAAATTCTAAAACATGGAAAATAAACAATGCGAGAGCATAATACATAAAACACATATACATAGAGATTTTCCCCTGGATCCCAAAACCGGGACTACCAGCTTGAATTTTCATTATGTTCCTTTCAATGTTACAATACATATTTATACATGTCGAAGCATCCAATACCATGAACCAAAAACCATCGCGTCCAAAATGATATGCAAAAAATCATGCACAAAACCATAGGTAGGTCCGCCCAACCTAATATAGGGTCCAAAAACAAAATTTTCCAAGGCGTTGTCTCGGACCCCATAGAGTGGGGTTACCTGCACCCCTCAAACCCCCTATGACTCCCCCCACTATGCAATCGACACAACAAAGTGGGGGGCTCCGCCCCTATTCTAACCCCCCAGTCAACTATGTGGGCTAGTCGTGGAAAGAATGTAACACAACCCAACATTCTCCCACTTGTTGTTTTCTTTCCATAAGGGGCCATAAGAGAGCTTAGTCATTTATCTAGCCCTGCAACACCCATTATTTCTCTACACCAAGAGAACTTCTCAGAGCTCACAGATTTTTTCAATGCATCTGCAGTATTCTTCAAAGTGCCCACCTTTACCAGCAATGCCTTTTTGTCTTCTATCATATCCCTCACAAAGTGATACTGAACATCAATGTGCTTTGTCTTTGAATGATATGCAAGGTTATTTGCCAAGAAAATTACACTTTGGTTGTCACAGTCTATCCTTATAGCTCTGTGTACTAACCCCATACTTGAACACAATCTCTGCAACCAAACTGCTTCCTTGCTTGCATGAGTAGCCGCCATGTATTCTGCCTCTGTAGTTGATAGTGCCACTATAGATTGTTTCTTACTCATCCAACTGACTTCACCTCCAAATAGGTTAAACACATACCCACTTGTAGATCTTCTCTAATCCAGATCTCCAGCCTAGTTTACATCAACAAAGCCACGAATATCCAACACTCTATCCAATCGTGGTCTTCCTTGATAGCACAAACCATAATCACTAGTGCCACACAAATACCTGAAAACCCGCTTCATTGTTGTCCAGTGCTCCTTCCCTGGTTTTGACATAAACTTGCTCAATACTCCCACTACATGTGCAATGTCTGGTCTAGTACAGACCATCACATACATCAAGCTACTGACTGCACTTACATATGGAACACAGGACATGTCCTCTTCCTCTTCTTGTGTCTTGGGACACTGTTCAATAGATAACTTGACACCTACAGGAATAGGAACCTTCACCGGTTTACTATCCTGCATATTAAACCTTTGTAATATTGTCTCGACAAACTTCCTCTAGTTTAACCAGAGATTCCTCTTTGTCTGATCTTTTTTAATTTCCATGCCCAAAACACAATTTGCAACACCAAGATCTTTCATGTCGAATTTGGAGGACAAATGGGTCTTCAAATTCTGGATAATTTCTTTGTCATTTCCAACCAGCAACATATCATCCACATACAAGACCAAATAAATAACATGGTCACCAATTAATTTAAAATACACACAGTGATTTCCTTGCTTCTAGTGAAGCCAAGTCCCTGTATAAAGGTATCAAATTTCTGATACCACATCCTTGGTGACTATTTTAACCCATACAGATACTTCTCTAACTTGCATACCAGTTCTTTCTTACCCTTCACTGCAAAGCCTTTAGGTTGCTTCATGTAGATTTCCTCTTCTAGGTCCCCATGAAGAAATGATGTCTTCACATCTATTTGTTCTACCTCAAAATCAAAAGTAGAAAAAACAGATAAAAGTAACCTAATAGAGGTTACCTTGGTAACAGGAGAAAAAATATCACCAAAATCAATTCCCAGCACCTGGGAATAACCTTTTTCTACCAACCGAGCTTTTTATTTCTCCACCTTTCCTTCTGCATTTGTCTTCTTCTTGAACACCCATTTGTTGCCAATGGGTTTCCTTCCAGCCAGAAACACCACCAGATCCCAAGACTCATTTTTGTGGAAAGATTCCATTTCACCAACCATGGCCTCTTTCCAGATTTTTCCATCCTCTGAATCTACTGCTTCCTTCACAGTTCCGGGATCATCGCCAGTAATAGATAAAACAAAATTTGAACAGAAATCAGATGGACTATACCTTTTTGGCTACCTTCTTTCTCGAACTAATCTTCTCACACCCGGAGTTTGTGGCTCTTCATCTTCTAATTCCTCCTCTACTGTAGAGTTTGATTCTTCCTCCTTAAGCTCAAACTCTATCTTCTCAGGTTCCATTGGTTGGACTTCATGATTAATAACATCTTTTACCTCTTTGAACACCACATCTCGGCTGTACAAAACCTTCCGTGTGACTGGGTTCAAAAGCTTATAACCCTTTAAACCATCCTTATACCCAATTAATATGCACTTTTTATATTTACTATCCAAGTTGGTTCGTTTCTCCTTTGGAACATGTACATATGCATCACATCCAAATACCCTGAGATGTGAAAGAGAGGGTTTCTTACCAGTCCATACCTCTTGTGGAGTCTTATCCTCCAATGCTGATGAACATGACCTGTTGACCAGGTAACATGCAGTATCCACCGCCCCTACCCAGAATTCCTATCCGAACCCAGCACCACTGAGCATGCTTCTTGCTCTTTCCATCAACATCTTGTTCATTTTTTCTGCAACTCCATTTTGCTGAGGTGTATATGGAGTAGTCTTCTGTCGTGCTATACCACACTTATTATAGAATTCTTCAAATTCCTTGCTACAAAACCCTCCACCATTATCTATCCTCAACACCTTTATCTTCTTCTCTGTCTAATTTTCCATGAGAGCCTTAAATTCTTTAAACCTGTCAAAGACTTCAGATTTCTTCTTAAGGAAATATATCCATATATTCCTTGAGAATTCATCTATAAATGATAAATAGTACATAGACTTACCCAATGATGGAACCTTCACAGGTCCAAACACATCACTGTGCACAAGTTCTAATATCTGTTTCGCCCTCTTACTACTAGAGGGGAAACTCACCCGATTTTGCTTCCCATGTACACAATTTTCACAGAAATCAAAATCCAGAGAGCTATTACTCATACCTTTTACCATACCTTTATGATGAAGTATTCGAAGGCCCTTCTCTCCATTATGTCCAAGCCTTTGATGCCACAACATGGTCTTCTTTCCAGAGACCACTACATTTTCTACTCCACTTTTAGGAATCATCAATAATAGATCAAGAAAAATTTGAACAGAAAGTAGATGGACTATACCTTTCTGGCTACCATCTTTCTTGAACTGAGCTTCTCACACCCAAAGTTTGTGGCTCTTCATATTTTAATTCCTCCTTTGCTGCCGAGTTTGATTCTTCCTCCTTTAGCTCAAACTCTATCTTCCCAGGTTTCTTTGGTTGGACTTCATGTTTTTTAACGTATTTCACCTCTCTAAACACCACATATCGGTTGTACACAACCTTCCTTGTTACTAGGTTCTAAAGCTTATAGCCCTCTAAACCATGTTTATACCCAATAAAGATGCACTTTTCAGATTTACTATCCAACTTGGTTCATTTCTCCTTTGGAACATGTACATATGCATCACATCCAAATATCCTCAGATGTGAAAGAGAGGGTTTCTTACCAGTCCATACCTCTTTTGGAGTCTTATCCTCCAACGCTGATGAAGGTGATCAGGTAGCATGTTGTCTCCACCGCCTCTGCCCATAATTCTTGTCCTAACCTGGTACCACTAAGCATGATTCTTGCCCTTTCCATCAACATCTTTTTCATTCTTTCTGCAACTCTATTTGGCTAAGGTGTATATGGAGTAGTCTTCTGCCGTGCTATACCACACTTCTTACATACTTCTTCAAATTCTTTACTGCAAAACTCTTCATCGTTATCTATCCTCAGCACCTTTATCTTCTTCTCTGTCTCGTTTTCCACCAGAGCCTTAAATTCTTTAAACCTATCAAAGACTTCAGATTTCTTCTTAAGGAAATATATCCATATATTCCTTGAGAAGACATCTATAAATGATAAATAGTACACAAACTTACCCATTGATGGAACCTTCACAAGTCCAAACACATCATTGTGCACAAGCTCTAATATCTCTTTCACCCTCTTACCACTACAGGGGAAACTCACCTAATTCTGCTTCCCATATAAACAATTTTCACAGAAATCAAAATCGAGAGAGCTATTACTCATACCTTCTACCATACCTTTACGATGAAGTATTCGAAGGCCCTTCTCTCCAATATGTCCAAGCCTTTGATGCCACAACATGGTCTTCTCTCCAGAGACCACTCAATTTTCTGCTCCACTTTCAGGAACCACGGAACTGTTGCACCCATCAACATGTTGGGTTGTTTTATATTCTTTCCACGACTAGCCCACGTAGTTAACCAGGCGGGTTAGAAGGGGCGCGGAGCCCCCCCTTTGTTGTGTCGATTACGTAATGGGGGGAGTCACAGGGAGTTTGAGGGGTGTAGGTAACCCCACTCTATGGGGTCCGGGGCAGAGCCCCAAAAAATTTGTTTTTGGACCCTATATTAGGTTGGGCGGACCTACCTATGGTTTTGTACATGATTTTTCACACATGGTTTTGGACGCGAAGGTTTTCAGTCCATGGTTTTGGACGTGATGGTTTTCGATCCATGGTATTGGATGCTTCGGCATGTATAAATATGTATTGTAACATTGAAAAGAACATAATGAAAAATCAAGCTGGCAGTCCCATTTTGGGATCGAAGGGGAAATTTCTATGTATATGTGTTTTATGTGTTATGCTCTCACATTGTTTATATTCTGTTTTTTAGAATTTGTATGCAGGTAATTTCTGTACGGGTTAAAACCTACATTTGGTATCAGAGAAATTTTGGCTTCAAGGGGATGCCTTTGTTGCTAAGGGGTTTCGCTCACGCCTATGGTAGACCTTGTTCAGTGGGATATCTACGAGATCAATTCTAGCAGTGAAAGAAGATGGTGAGCAGTGAAAAGATAGAGATCAAGAAATTTAATGGTGAGAGTTTTGAGTTGTGGAAACTCAAGATGGAGGATCTGTTGGTGGATAAAGATCATTGGACCATGGTAGATCTGGGTACTAAACCAACGAGAGTGTCCGATGAAGAATGGAAAAAGTTAGATCGGAAGGCAAAGAGCAAAATATGATTGTGTGTCTCAGATTTAGTATTATTGAATGTATCATGGGAAGCTACAACTAAGGTTTTGTGGGACAAGTTAGGGACTTTGTACTAATCTAAGTCTCTAGTGAATAAAATGTTCCTGTGGAAAAATATGTATAACCTGAGGATGAAAGATGGAGACTCAATGACAGAGAATCTAAATGCATTTTATACTGTGGTAAGTCACTTATTATCTATTGATATTAAAATTTTAGATGAAGATAAGTGCATCAGTTTGTTGTGTTCTCTACCAGATTCGTGGGATAGTTTCGTTATTGTAATAGGTAGCAATACAATTGCCTTGCAGTTTGATGAAATAGTCTCATCCTTGCTGACGGAGGAGATGAGACGGTAAAATATGAAGAGCCATAATGGTGATGCCTTGTCTGTACGAGCACGTTCCCAAAATAGAAACAAAAAATAAGTCATCGAGTGGGAGATCTAAATCTCGAGGAAAACCTGTAAAGGAGGTGTGCTGGAAATGAGGAAAGGAAGGGCACTACAAAAGGGACTATAAATATAAAGCTCCTGATAAAGGAAAGGGATATGATGATGCTCCTTCTGCAGAGGCGAAAACCACCTTAGATGAAGGTGTGGATGTGTACTTGGCTTCTTCAAGTACACATGTAGATCATGAGGCATGGTTGATTGACTCAAGTGCATCATTTCACTTCACTCCCCATAGAGAGTGGTTTTGCTAGTATGATAAATATGATGGTGGTGATGTCTTCTTGGGGGATAACTAAATGCTAGAATCGCTGGTCGTGGAAAAGTAAAGTTAAAGTTGCAAAGTGGAAGGGTTAGAACACTTCCAAGTGTTTTACATATTCCTGCATTAGCCAAAAATCTGATTTATGTAAGCAAGCTAGATGATGCATGTGTAAAAATAGTTTTCAAGAAGGATACCTGCAAGATGGTTTGGGGGGCACTGATATTGATGCGGGGAGTTCGAATTGGAACTCTATACAAGCCCACGGTTTGGTGTTTCATCTTTTAGGGTTAGGTTTTTAGATGTTTAGGGCTTTCCATTGTTTCTCAACAATAAATAGGCCTTCGAGCCTCATTGTAACACAGTTGAGAGGCATGTAGCCACCGTATCTCTTCTCAGAGATAAGCTACCATCACCCTAGCCAGTCTATTTCCATTTCTGTTTGTAAGAATATTTCAGTATTTTACAGTAATGAAATAAAGTATTATTTCTGCTGCATCTCTATATGTATGGTTATACCTATAATTTGTTGCGTTCCTACTTAAATATGGATCGGTGGTATTAGAGAAGTCTTCTCTTTCTCTATCTTTCCTTTGATGTCCCCAACGAGGTTAGGATATAAGGAGTTAGGGTTGGAACCAGTCGAAACTTTGCAAGATCAGTGAGCTCACGAAGTGGGAAGCTCGAAACCCCAGAAAGTTAGAATCCCAGAATGTTAGAGCCGAGAGGTTTATTTAAAAGGTGTTAAGGGATTGTAGTAAGTCAAGGTCATGTGAACAAATCCTAGAAGGTAGAAATCCCGGAGGTGTGGAAGACTGGAGGGTCAGAATCCCGGAAGGTTGAAACCTTGTAAATTCTTATTAAAATAATTACTTAAGAGTGTCGAGATTGAGGGCTTCATGATTTGGAGTTGGAAGTAGGTTGCATGAACATTCAACTATTTACAAAGGAGATCACATGCAAAACCAAAGATTGAGGTACCCTTTCTCTCTCCTCCGACAAGATAGGTGGAAACATATTATTGGTGAGAGATGACATCAACATTACATAACCTATGTGGCAAGAAGTTATGGTGTTTTCATGTACCCAATAGGCCCATATATGGGCAAGACATGGACCTCTCACATGTAGACACGTGGCATGGATGACATCATCATGTCATCACCGTCGTAGAGGGCATTCCCTGAAGGTCAAATACCATGTAACTATTCGTTAATTAAATTTCTTAAAGGTTGCAAGCATTAGGGATCATTAACTGATAAAACAACAATTGAATTTCTTTTACCAACATTTGACATTTCGTTAAGAGTCGAAATACACACACAAAACTTTTTTTGGTGGTTTCCTATGCTATTGGTAATGAAGGACCTTTAGGCATTAATAAAGTAATAACACCACGTGAAAACATTTAAAGGAGCCTAGGAAAAATTCACCAAGGGAAGGTGCTAAAGTGAGGTGGGTGATGGCCAAAACCCCACGAGCCTATAAGATATTAAGGAATTACAATTAAAAGAAGTTACAAGGATGCAAGCATAAGGGATTCAAATCAGGCAACATATGAATATGAAATGGGGTCTTGTGAATGTGTTTTGTGATGGTTTTACAATGTAGTTGCATGTTATTGCAACCATGAGCCTGTGAGGCACATGCAAGGTGTGATGAGTCAAAAACTATGTCACAAGATCCCTCTTTAGTTGGATTTTATGCCAAATTGGTTATTCTCGACATTTGGATTGAGCAAGTGTTGGGCACATGATCAAAATCAAGGATGAGTCAAAAAATTTGGATATAATTTCTCCATATTTGGCATCTATTCCATAACTATCCATAGCCATAACTGGATAAGAAGAAGCTGGGGATATCCATGTAAATGCACATAGAAAGGTTAGGTCACTGGAGTAATGGCAACTATAAGAGAGTGATACAAAGAGGACTATGATTTGCAAAGGCAACAATTGAATCCATAACAAATATGCTAGAGCTTCCTTGCACACTGAGGAGAATTCAAGTGGAAAGATTCCCCATTGGAGAAGCTCTAATTGTGTGTTTCAGAAGTCCATTCTGAGTGATTAATGTGGTTACGGTGGCCTTGCAGATTGATATAAAAGCACTATGGAATTCCATGCAAAAGTATTATTTTGGGAAGTATAAATGAAGAAGAAAGCCTCAGGGATATGAGATTTGATCACACACAGAACAGAGCCATGTTACAGTACATTTTAAGCACTGCGATACAATTAATAAGCATGGGGAGCCTTGCTAAAGCGTGTAGGTTCACTAAGAATTTATTCTCACTATGGGAGTCAATCAGGTGGCCATTCTCTACATCAATTATAATGCAACTACAATTGTTGAATGTAGAAAATGCTTAGGAGTCCATTCTTAATGTTTAATGTTGTTGCAGTGACTATGTAATCATATGCAACATCAAGATGAAGAGGCATGCTTAGAGTATGCTTCTAGGATGAATGAAGGAAAACATAGACTACATCGTTTCGTGTACAACATTTAATTCTTCATTACAAGGCTAATCAAGATGGTTTCTCCTTTACCATTTTATCATTTATTATCTTTTCTTTTCTATTCACCTTCATTAAGAAATATTCAATTTCCATTATTTTTATGAACTTTCCACTTTTTATTTTCATCTCTTTTACCATTCTACCATTTTTATAATTGTTCATTTTCATTTCCAATTAGTTCTTTTTTCTACATTTATTTTCCATATTCTTAAAAAGACCTTATTTATTCTCCATATTTCTAGAATCATCTACATTTTGAAAGAGGAGTACCACATCTATAAAAATGAAGATGGAAGCTTGATAATTCCCTATGAGGTTGAATATTCCCTAGGAGGAATATTCACCCATTTCTAACCATACATTTTCACAACACTCACATTTCATGGAACCTTTATTAGAAATAATTATTTAGTTGATAACAACATCAATATAGTAGTGTGTTTTTTGGGCTACCTATCAATGAATACATTTATGGTGTTGTAATTATCAATTATGATAATGATTTTGTGATGTTTGATGTATCCAATTAATTTAATTATTTAGAGCGTTGAAATAGTAGTCAAGGTATTTAAGGTCATCTACATTTCCTTCCATGGATAAAGCTATAAAACCCTAAAGGAGAAATTAGTTTAGTTTTCTCCTTACATTTATTTCTAAGAAGATTCCCAACTTAATTATAATAAAAACTATTAAGTAGCTCTTTATAATTTCAATGCAACCTAACTTGTGAATATTTAGGGGTGTAGAGGAAGGAGAGTGATTAGGGGTGTAAAGGAAGGAGAGTGATTAGGGTGATAGACAAATCAGTGAGGTGAGGCCCCATGGGTTTGGATAATTTAGATGCATTGCATTGATATCAATAACCATTGTATTGATTGAACATTGATAAGAATTAGGATAACTAATATAAGATAAAGTAAAATTTAGTGAGCTCCCCAATGACAAAAGCAAAGCTTAGATAAGAGGGAGTGACAAATTTTATATTGCAATTCTTGCATTTAACTCATTGCTTCCAATGGCCCATGAAGATGAAAATTCCCAAAGTGATTACTAGAAAATGAGATACCAAAATTATCAATATTACTTTTAAATGACATTATAACAGTTACTTCAATAAAGAGAATACTACCATGATAATCAACACAATAAGCATATTATCAACACTAAAAACATATTATTCATTTTACGTAAAACATAAAAACCACAAATAAACACTGTGGGATAAAAACACAATATCCATCCATCAGTGAAAATTTGAACTATACTACGGAAAATTGAATTCAGCAGAGTCTCGCTGAATTTCTTTATCTACTACACTGCAAACTCTATATACTACAAACAAAAGTCTAAGTAAATGAGTCGCCTACGGAAAGTCCTACATTTAAACAAAGTCATACAATTGACTCAGTGTCTTCCTTTATTCTTTTTCCCCTTTCTCTTGGATCTCTTGTTTTTCTTCCCCTGGTTGGCACCATTGTTGTTAGCTGTGTTGTTACTGCCCACATTAACCACAGTACCAGTACTCTGACTCTTGTGATGCTCCTCACACTGAGAATCTTGCGTAGGGATGTTAGTCTCCTCTTCTTGCTTCTTCTTGTTGTCACTTGGGCTGTGACTGGTCTCAATAATCATAGCACTCCTAGTATCTTGATTCTCTCCACACTCATACTCTCGAGCATTGCTTCGATCATTGGCTTTTGCCTCTTGCTTGTTGATGTCAGTCTCTAATTCTTCATTTTTGTTGTTATTTGGGCTGTGACTGGTTACCCTAATCACAGTGCTCTCAATCTCTTGATTCTCTACACAGTCAGATTCTTTTCTGCTATTGTGATCAGTATCATCTTCTTTTGTGTTGTTCTGATCAGTATCATCATCTGCTATTGTGTTGTTGTAAACAGTATCATCTTCTTCTAGCTTTTTGCTGACAGTCTCCTCTTCTTGCTTCTTGTTACTTGGGCTGTGACTGGTCACACATATCACAGTGCTCTCTGTCTGTTGATTCTCAGTACTGTCAGTTTCTAGGGCACTGTTGTCATCATTCTCTTCTTGCATCTCATTCTTGTTACTTGAGGTATTTAAGGTCATCTACATTTCCTTCCATGGATAAAGCTATAAAACCCTAAAGGAGAAATTAGTTTAGTTTTCTCCTTACATTTATTTCTAAGAAGATTCCCAACTTAATTATAATAAAAACTATTAAGTAGCTCTTTATAATTTCAATGCAACCTAACTTGTGAATATTTAGGGGTGTAGAGGAAGGAGAGTGATTAGGGGTGTAAAGGAAGGAGAGTGATTAGGGTGATAGACAAATCAGTGAGGTGAGGCCCCATGGGTTTGGATAATTTAGATGCATTGCATTGATATCAATAACCATTGTATTGATTGAACATTGATAAGAATTAGGATAACTAATATAAGATAAAGTAAAATTTAGTGAGCTCCCCAATGACAAAAGCAAAGCTTAGATAAGAGGGAGTGACAAATTTTATATTGCAATTCTTGCATTTAACTCATTGCTTCCAATGGCCCATGAAGATGAAAATTCCCAAAGTGATTACTAGAAAATGAGATACCAAAATTATCAATATTACTTTTAAATGACATTATAACAGTTACTTCAATAAAGAGAATACTACCATGATAATCAACACAATAAGCATATTATCAACACTAAAAACATATTATTCATTTTACGTAAAACATAAAAACCACAAATAAACACTGTGGGATAAAAACACAATATCCATCCATCAGTGAAAATTTGAACTATACTACGGAAAATTGAATTCAGCAGAGTCTCGCTGAATTTCTTTATCTACTACACTGCAAACTCTGTATACTACAAACAAAAGTCTAAGTAAATGAGTCGCCTACGGAAAGTCCTACATTTAAACAAAGTCATACAATTGACTCAGTGTCTTCCTTTATTCTTTTTCCCCTTTCTCTTGGATCTCTTGTTTTTCTTCCCCTGGTTGGCACCATTGTTGTTAGCTGTGTTGTTACTGCCCACATTAACCACAGTACCAGTACTTTGACTCTTGTGATGCTCCTCACACTGAGAATCTTGCGTAGGGATGTTAGTCTCCTCTTCTTGCTTCTTCTTGTTGTCACTTGGGCTGTGACTGGTCTCAATAATCATAGCACTCCTAGTATCTTGATTCTCTCCACACTCATACTCTCGAGCATTGCTTCGATCATTGGCTTTTGCCTCTTGCTTGTTGATGTCAGTCTCTAATTCTTCATTTTTGTTGTTATTTGGGCTGTGACTGGTTACCCTAATCACAGTGCTCTCAATCTCTTGATTCTCTACACAGTCAGATTCTTTTCTGCTATTGTGATCAGTATCATCTTCTTTTGTGTTGTTCTGATCAGTATCATCATCTGCTATTGTGTTGTTGTAAACAGTATCATCTTCTTCTAGCTTTTTGCTGACAGTCTCCTCTTCTTGCTTCTTGTTACTTGGGCTGTGACTGGTCACACATATCACAGTGCTCTCTGTCTGTTGATTCTCAGTACTGTCAGTTTCTAGGGCACTGTTGTCATCATTCTCTTCTTGCATCTCATTCTTGTTACTTGAGCTGTGACAGTTCCAACTAATCACATTGCTCTCAATCACGTTGGGGTTATCGGTATCTTCTTCTTCTGGTTTATAGCCATCAGTCTCTACTTCGTGCTTCTTCCTGTTGTGACACGAGCTGTGACTGGTAAACACATTGCTCTCAGCCTGCTGAAACCCTACAAACTCAGCTACTTGCAGGGTGTTGTGATCAGTATCTTCTTCTTCTCGCTTATTGGTGTCAATTTCTCCTTCTTGCTTGTTGCTGTTCTCACTTGATCTGTCACTGGTCACAATAATCACAGTGCTCTCCGTCCCCTGAATCTCTCCATACTCAGATTCTTGCAAATTGTTGTGATCAATCTCTTTTTCTTCACCTTGCTTATTGCAGTCATTCTTTTCTTCTTCCTTCTTACTTGTGTTCTCTGTTTCCTCATTCTCTCCACAATTAGATTCCTGGGGGTGGTTGTAATCACTCTTTCTTTCTTCTGCCTCAATTCTGTCAGTCGTCCCTTCTTGCTTCTTCTTATCACTTGAGATATGACTGGTCACAGTAATCACAGTGCTCATATTTTGCTTATTCTCACTCAACTCAGCTTCAAGCCTGTTGTTGTCTTCATGATCAGTCTCTTCTTCAAGCTTATTGTTGTCAGTCTCCTTTTCTTGGGTTTCATTCTTGTTGCTTAAGCTGTGGCTGGTCAAACTAATCACATTGTTCTCAGTCTCCTGACTCTCTCCACCTTCAGGTTCTCTTGGGTTCTTGTGATCCGTTTCTTCGTCTTCTTGCTTATTGTTGTCACCCTCTTCTTCTTGAATGCTGTTTTCGTTACTGCAGGCGCTGTAGCTAGTCCTCGTGGCTCCCTCTTCTTCATTTTGCTATTGCTGTTTCTCATGTACACCCTGATATTGTTCCTCAACATTTTTTGGTGGTGATGGTGGCCTTCTTATCACTACATCCACTCGTCTTTGTCTTCGCAATGCAATTTCGTCCAGCAAAGAGGTTGTCGAAACGTAATTCTTAAATATATCTAGAATTTCTTCGCCCTTCTCCTTTTCGACCTGCAAATCATTATTTCATATTCAGTAACTTTTCTTGATACCCTAGGGTTTATAGTGACAGTGACAGTTGTCAGATTTGAATTTGGGATTTGCCCAAGTAATTCCCCTAAATCCTAAGAAAAATTATATATGGTTTCAAATGAAATGGACAGGACATTATACAATATAGATAAATGACAATCTGCGAACTTACCCGCTGAGCATCTCGACTATAAATAATTGATCGGCCTTCATTGCTTTCTAGGGTAATATGGAAAAATTGTCTGAATGGAACATCTTTTATTATGTGCCATTTCACAGGAAATTTGTCTCTCCACTCCCATAATTCTGATGTCGCTCTGAAATCTACAGGCCCAACCATTTCGGCCACCCCACAAAAATTACCGCTTCTGTTCACCTGCGCTCACCGAGATGAGATGTTATTCTTTAAATAAGGGTATTTTTTTCCACAATGAACTCTTTGCAAGTAATCGAAATGACATAAAATTCATAGAAACGCTCACCGAAAATAGTAAGAATATGGGGCAATTGGAACTAGAAGCACTGGATATAGTAACTCCTTGGACCTTTTTCTCGAGAGAGGCAGCCTCACTGTATGCGGCATTTAAATTTTGGTTTCCATTGTAAGTGCTTGTCCACACTCCATGTCTAATACTGCTAACAACGTGCTCCTTACTGTAAGATTTGATAACAAAAAACTTTGCATTGGCATATCGAGTGATAAATTGCGGAAGGTTGTAGTCATCCCAGAAAACTAAATCCCCACTCCCACCACTTTCTCTTTGGGACCTTTTCCCTTGCATTAATTCAAGTATCCCTGGTTGCGGTTGTTGCAATTGTAGCTGTTGACGTTGCAGCTGTGATCCTGCTGGTTGAGATTGATAAGCACCAGGGTGGCCATGATGATTATTAGTATGGCCCTGGTTCTCGCCATCTTGATTTAAATTCACAACCACATTTATGGATGGAGCTTGTGGTGGTGGCAGAGCGTATGAAAAGGGTGGTTCATGAGGGTATCCTGCATACAATTGTTCTGGATAACCATACTGATATCCATATCCATATCCATATCCATATGGGAATCCTTGTTGTGTCACCATCGCCATATTGGTGTTTGGGTACCCATTATTAGAACCACATCCATATGGGACTCCTTGCACCTGCGGTCGTTGTGCCACCGTCGCCATATTGGTGTTTGTGCTAGTACTATTATTTGAACCCGTTCCAACATTACTGTTAATACCATTACTTCTCCCTGTTTGATTTGCCATTTCAGATATGCTTTTCAATAGCAACAAACCTCTGTATTTTCTCTAAGCTTTTCCTTAATGCCAAAACTATTTTCTTCCACCTAGGGGTTTCGAGCTTGAGCAGTTACAATGATGATCACTCCAGCAGACGAAAACGCTTATTCCAAAAATGCGACCCAATATGAGAAAGAGACAATATTGCTCTAAAAATAAATCCCCAGAAATTACCGGACCTGCAATGCTCTGGCTTTAACCCAAAATTTCTGTATTGATAAGTATCTCGTTCACTGCAATGAGACCACCCAACCCCGAATGTGAATAGCTCTGAGCATAGCTCTGAGCTTCAGACGCTGATATCGAACTTTCCAGGGTCAACTTATCAAAAGTCATCTATTCAAATTATTTATTTATAACCATGTTACTCTAAATTGAAAATCATTTAAAAGAATATATTTTGTGTCGGCATTGCAATATTAAAATTAAATGTCAAAATTTAGAAAATCATTTAAAAGAATATATTTTGTGTCGGCATTGCAATATTAAAATTAAATGTCAAAACTTTGAGGAAATTCGGGTAGCAATGTTTTCTTTTCCCATTTAGGCGGTCCTAGGTTATCTTTTAAATTAAAAATTAATAATAACATACTCCCTACTCTCCTGGTCATTTATGAACCTATTCATGAACCTATTCACAAGTGCAGCAAAAGACATACTATGCTAAATTTTATTAGGGTTAGACATATCGAGACACAAAATCTTCATAGTGCAATGTCAATTGGATTTCAATGATTGCAGGGTGCTTACCAAGTAGGTTAGAGAACTTTCAATATGGGAGGGGAGTTTTAGCATTTTTTTAGAATAAAATTATATAATAGGTTTAATTATTTGTTTTATTTTCAATTTTAAGTGAAATATAGAAATTATAATTTAAATGTAATTATTTAAAGATTAATATGAAATTTTGATTTTCACAAGTGAGAAAGTAAAACACTATGTATTTGGAAATAATGGAATGAATGCCATATGGGTTGGCATATACATGGTTGGATCAAAATGTCTTTATTTTCCATATAGGATATCTTAACATTATACAATATGTATTGTATAATTGGGGGGTGTATATTGCTTATCATGTAGAATAATTACTAGTAAAGGTTAAAGCCTTCAAAATCTCATTGAAATGTGTTCATATATATGTGTGTATGTTTGCATTACACTAAAACTTGCAAGCATTAGTAAACCGTTCAAAATGCATAATCTTACCTTGAGTGGCTAGTTAGTCTGGCCTATTAAGGTGACATTTAGTCCACATGATCAATTCCCATACGTGTAGCGATTAATCCAACACCCCCCTCTTATTAGTCCATGTCATTGATCCCCATAGGTGCAACCAATAGTCCAACACTTACCCCCCAAGATGTAGCTTCAGGGAATCAAATCTAGGCCAAGGTTGTGATACCACATTGAGGTTTCCATTATACAAAAGCTTGCATGCATTAGTAAACTTCTAAACTTGAAACAATACTTTGAGTAGGAGGCTAGTCCCATGTTCCCAAGGTGGTGGTTAGTCTAAGCAATTGATTCCTAGAGGTGCAACGGTTAGTCCATCATAAACCACACTCAATTGTAGCATACCCGTCCAAAACACAATCAATGGTAGCATACCTATCTAGATCTCAAGTGTTAAATTCAATATGTTAATATTACGAGTTATTCAAGATCTAACTTGAGTAATGTTGACCAAAGATAAACACAAAGGATTATGTTTTAATGTGCACCATATGAGCATTGTGGATATATATCAACTCACTCTCTAAGAAAATGATTTATTATCTTATTTGTAGTTTGTAAGACTAGATAATTTAGGGATAACTAGCAACAACCACATAAAGTTAAAGTGGTTGAACTACTTGCACCAATTGACATATATCAACCATTTTACATTAATGTTCTTGTTACTAGTTGATGGTCAATGTACATGGGGATGGAAAGTATGGTTGAACATGTTTAACCACGATTGAATCCAATTGACCACGACATGCTATTGGTTGACCACTTTCAACATTAGCTAAGCATGATTTATTATAGTTGACTATGTTAATGCTTTTGAATAGGTACATAATTGGTAAGTGTGGTCGTCTATATTTGACCATGGTTGAATTCAATGGACCATGGGTGACTATGGGCAACTCTAGTTGACTTTTATTGAACATGGTCGGCTTAAGGTTGACCCAATTTTATTGTGGTCAAGATATGACTCACTATGGATTAATATGGTTGCCAATGTTTAATTGTGTTTAACCATGCTTAATGATGGTTGAATATAGTCACCCATGAAAGACTTTAATTCACTATTGCTGATAATATTTGAAAGCGGTGATCATCGTTCCCATGTTTAACATGTTGGACTATAGTTGACCATGGTTGACTGGACATTCCTAAGGTTGCTTATGCTTGACCATGGTTAGCTATGGTTGACTATGCTTGACAACATTTAATAGTGGTGATCATCTTGCCCATGTTAATCGTGATTAACTATGGGTGAACATGGTTGACTATGGCCGCCAAAAATTTCCTATGGTTGATCATGGTTGAGTATGGTTAATAAAGCTATACATGGTCAATCAAGGAAGACCATGTTCATCATGGTTGGCTCGCTATATATGACTACTGTTATTTATGGTTGAGAAATATTTAGCATGTTTGATTATGGCTCACCAAATTTGGCCATGTTGATTATGGTTATTGATGTTTAACTATGTTTGACTATATTTTCCTATGGTGGATATAATTGACCATGGTTGACCATTGTTTCCCATGGTTGACCATGTCTATTATGGTTGACTTATGGGATTATGTTTAATGTAACTACCCCTCTTGATCCCAAATTTAATTTGTAAGTAATTACCTAAATGGTATTGCATTTCCTATGTGAAGAAAAAATGTGTCTTAATCGAAAAAATGAACTAGATTAATGCGGGAATAGTATATATGTAATCTAAAGATTGATCAATAAATATGTTGGCACAATCAATTAGTAAAATGTAGTCATTTATATGGTCCATGATACCACAAGTAGGGAAATTAAGAGGAGATATAGGAAATTTCCTTTCCAAGGCCTTATGATAAAATTTGAATTCAAATATGAACCTTATCCCCCTTACCAAGAACTCATTGATTGTGAATGACTAAGTAGTTGGAATAGTCATGCTCATAATTTTGGAAGTTGGGATAGAAACATAAATAATGCTCCAAAATTTATTGGAGGAAATGGGCTATGTACATTCCAAGGGTTTTGAATTTGACCAATGAATTTCATGGAAGTTTGAGGTAAATGTGTTGTTTTACAATAGTAAGTTGTATTGATGAAGGAAAATTATGTAAGGGAGCAAAGATTCATGAATAGAATGACGGGTGAAGCATTATGGGTGAATAAAATATGTTTTGGGTGCCTAAATATGCCCATAAGTTTCTAATTATAGGTTGAGTCATTTTTGGTGTGTTTTGGGCTCTTTGAAAATAAATTTTGCATGCCAAATACTCACTCGGGATCTCTGAAACTTAGCTAAGCTATGGCGTCACAAATTGATGCATGTTAAGCA
Organism: Pinus taeda; assembly: GCA_000404065.3. NCBI lineage: Eukaryota > Viridiplantae > Streptophyta > Pinopsida > Pinales > Pinaceae > Pinus > Pinus taeda. Next base: position 63,719 of record APFE030361050.1, on the reverse strand, counting down.
AGTATGATAAGCAATGGTTGAGGAAACTACCTCTGGATTAATCGACAATGATGGGATTTATGTATTACTATGGTAGCGAAACAAAAGGCATCTAAAACTTGTGGAGACCTTAGGTCCAACATGTAGAGGAGTTTTTTATTGTCTTTGTATTTGTAAAGGAGAGTTTCCTTAACCATCTCAACTTTTGAAGCGTTGACAATTTTTCCCTTGTGGTATCATGGCTTGCCTAGGGGGTGGCGAGTTGTGGAAAGTAATGGTGCAATTGAGCTTATGGTTGGGCATAAAAGGATCTTTCCTAGATTGGTTGTTAGCAACAAATAATCTCAAATAAGTACTTATTTGTCTTAAATATGCAATGTGATGTCTAGCCAATGCTATGGAAAAGGTACCCATAGTTGTGTATATTGTAGGTTTTAGCCCTATAATGAAATTAACCACAAAAGAAAAACAAAGAAAAAAATATGCAATGGGGAGAATGTAAAAATATAGATAGGTATTTTCTCTTGGAACACAAAACTAGAAAACTAGATGATTTTTCATTTTATTCCTTTCAATGTTATAGTACATTATATACATTTGAAGCATAAATGGTTGTTAGCTATTCACAGCTAAGTATGAGACCCCTATGCTCAGATTGTTATTTACACTTGTAGACTACATATTTGTGATATGTTTGAGGAAATTCCTATCATGTCTAGTAGGGGTCCATTCAAGGTCTTAAACAAGTATTTTTTTTCGTATTTTCATTTCCATGTTATCTTACTTATTTGAAGAGAAGGTTAAATTATAGGTAGTGACCTGGGCTCTGGGCTTGAAAAAGTGGCAAAAATCCTGGAGTCATTGGCATAATACAGACAATTTTGGTCTCTAGTCACTGGAAGGCAAGCTTGTGAGAGAAACTTTGGTTTTCTGGTCGCACGCATGCCTATAGCATGGGAGTGAATGAGGCTTAAGTTGTCCAAAATATTAGTGGGACCCTAGGGCAAGTTGTCTAAAGTATTGGATTGGTTCCTGAGGGTATTGTATATGATGATTAATATTTGTATGGTGTGTTTTTGTTGGTTCCACTTCCTTAACTTGACTTAGGAGGTCGAATCACATCATAGTAGCCTCTTGTCTCATGTTTACCTCAGCTGGCAAGTTGCTTTGATAGATGTGGGAGGAGGGTGTTACAAAAAAATTGTTGTGTTCTTAAATTATTTTCTTGTTATTCTTCTAATTTAAAGGTGACATGTATACTTTCGGAGTTCAATAGATCGGGTTTACAACTCTTTTATTCATTATATTCTCTAGTATTTTACAGCAATATTCTAAAGAACGATCACCCATCTACACATATTATAGAACACAAGTTTCTTTTATCATTCAAGGGGAAACTAGGCCCAGTATGGTCTTCCTACTAGCACATGAAGTAATATATTCTTCCTCTACCTCAACCATGGCCTCAACCTCATCTATTAAATCCTCCTCTTCATCCACCAAAATCCTCCTCTACCTTGAGAGCCACGACTCTATTGATAAGTCTTATTGACTGTACGCAATGCACGTTAAGTACTTTTGTGAATATTATAATATATTCTGTTATGTTTATTAAGTACTTAAGTAGATCTATGTGAACTTAGATCTAGGGTTATTTTATAGTGCGCGTAAGTGGTTGATTCATCTATTAAGGGTCCGCAAAAACCTATCGTAGACCTTCATGAAGGTCTAGAGGCCATTTAAAGGAAGCTACAGTACTGAGCCCTAGGGGCTTATAGATCTATGCAAAGGTAGATCTAGGGAAATAAAATACATCACACTCATCTTTGGATGCAGAAACTTGGTTCCAACATCCCCCATTCTACTTCACGTGAGACTTCAGCCTATGCTATGTGGGTTGATGCCACAAGGTCCAGTGGTGTCAGGTTTTGTTTGGCACAATTAACTCTGAACCTGGGTTAGGACCCACTAAGCTAACAAATGGTTATGTTTCCAGAACCAGGATCTGGTTAAGGAGGTGTGGGATGTCGCATCACTGGAATCCAACCAAGAAGGAAATTGAGAAGTGGTTGAATAGAAAAATTCACGAATTCATGGCACAAGAGAACAAGAATCTATGCCTATCAAAGGAATAGTGGTTGGATAGATACTTATATATAGAAATACAAAAATTTTTCTTCAGCACCTTCCAAATCAAACTATATGAGTGGATATCTAAGTTGGCAGATGACCAAGGAAGGTGGAAGCTTGATGGTCCTATAGTGTGGACTCCAGAGCTGTTATGATGATTAGAATCCTCGGAAGACGATATCATGCACGTTGTCGACCACTAGCTGGATCACATTGTAGGAGGATTTGCTACAAAGTTCACAAAGCAAAGTGGCACTTCTTCAAGGGACCACGACGTAAGTATCTGAGATCTCTGAATACCTAGATTAAGATGCTCTTGTGTGAAAAATGGGTTATGACATTTCCTTGATATTTGGAGCTACGCGAAGTGGAAAACTCTTTAGAAATCAAGAGCAAGTAGGTCCTGAATATAGCCCGTTGATTGGACCTCCTTCGAGCAATGATGAGGGAACAATATAGGTCTCACCGTGGAGTGTTGTCCAGCTGATAAGATATGGATGCATCATCCATCCACTCCACCTCCACCTTCACCTCCACAACATACGCCTGCGCCCACACCTCCACCACCACCACTGCCATTCAACATGTCGAACTCAATAAAGTTACCAATTTTCAAGGCTATAGGGAGCGAAGATACATATTAGTTCTGGTTTGTTGCAAATGTTGTGTGGACCGCACAATAGATCACTGATGATAACATAAAGAAGGTGCAATTAGTTACTACTTTGCAGGATCATGTGCTGATGTGGTATATTAAGTATTAGACAGATCATCCCATAGCAATGCTAGCAGAGACTAAGGATAATTTAAACAAATATTTTAGTAAGCCTAAGTTTGACTCGCAGTTAGTGGTTGGGTTTAAGGAAATCACGATTAGGGTTGATGAAATGCCTTGGGAGTTGGATCAAAGGTTTAAATGTGTGATCCGCAAAGCTAATATGCAACTCACCAGATGGTCAGCACCGCAAGTGGTTTATAGCCTCGCTTCTACCCCAACTAAGGATTTCTTTGTCACAACAGAAGATAAGAACTTAGGCAAAAGCCCTGGAAATCATCATGAGATTTCATGCGACACCAATCTAGGATGCAACTCTCGGAGTCCAACAAATTCACTTGCAATTGCAGAATCTCTGCTTGGAATTGCAGAGCTTGAAAAAAGAGGAGGAGGATAGGCCAGAGGTGTGCGAGGAAGTTTGGTGCCTCAAATGTAAAATATAGGGGCATGATAAAGACAACTTCCATGTCTTTGCAAATTATATTACAGGAGGGGGACCAATTCCCCTGAGGCCACAAGCTCTAGCAGGACCGAGTGCGGGGCCCGCGCTATGTTGTGCTATTTATCAGGTGGCTTGAAAAATGTAACAGATAATTGTCATTTGTTACAAAAGTTTGTTCAGAAACCACAACAGTTGTTCTGCAATTTCTACAAATCCATGGGCCATGATGAGCGCCATTGTCTTAGCTATGAGTTCATGATGGAAAGAACTTCTACCTACCGAATGCAAGCAGAAACTCGGCCTCCATATCAGGGCGCATCAGGAGTGTGTGGAGGCTATCAAGGAAGAGGACAGGGCCAAGGAGGAGGAGGACCTAGTAGAGGTCACGGTCAAGTTATTTTCTATAACTATGGGATACCAGGGCACTATGCACGGAAGTTTTAGAATTAGACACGTCCGTCATGTTAATATTGCATCTAGTTTGACCACACCATAAAATAATGCCCTATGTTGATAGCCAAGATGCAGGAGAAGAAGGTGCAACCTCAACAATCTACGCACAACTTACAAATGATGAGAGCTAAGCCCCGTGAGGAAGATCTGAATGTGAATATTGTGCTGAGAAGTGGAATAACAACTGGGGATGATAAGGGAAAATATGCTGAAGAGAATGGATGGGTCCGCAAGGCCCCAGAAAAGGAAGTTGGGTTCAATCTGGATCATGCAAAGGAAATGTTTATGGAGGCCAAGAAAAGCTTCATTGAGGCATCTGACTCAAGAAGTCAGAACAAAGTGCCAGAAACCAGTGCACCTATAGAGGTTGATCCCTCTATAATTACCACGTTCTTCGAAAACTGCATGAAACTTGGAAGATCTGAATGTGAATATTGCGCTGAGAAGTAGAATAACAACTTGGAATGATAAGGGAAAATATCTTGAAGAGAATGGATGGTTCCGCTAGGCCCCAGAAAAGGAAGTTGGGTTCAATATAGATCATGCAAAGGAAACATTTATGGAGGCCAAGAAAAGCTTCAATGAGGCATCTACCTCAGGAAGTCAGAACAAAGTACCAGAAACCGACACACTTACAGAGGTTGATCCCTCTGTGCTTACCACGTTCCTCGAAAACTGCATGAAAATTTTGCATGATAGCAAGGCTATGAAATGCCTATAAGAATTGATAAACATATGTGTTGGTAAAGGAAACACTCTTGATGAACACCATGCAGTAAGAAAAATTGGAAAACATAAGGCAAGAACAGGGCGTGAGATGAGGTTCACCGCACAGATACGTGATTATGAGATGGACCAGGTCATTCTGGATAAGGGGTCTGACACAAATGTTTTGCCTAAATAGGCATGGGAAAGGATGGGGGTACCTATCCTGCAGTGGTCTTTGATCCAACTTAGAATGAAAAACCAGCAGAAGATCATCCCTATGGGACAACTACTTGGAGTTAGTGTAGATATAGAAAGTGAGAGTGCACTAGCTGATTTTGAAGTAATAGAGATTGTTGATGATAGCAACCCATACCTCGTGCTCCTTGGAATTGATTGGGCCATCGATATAAATAGAGTCATCATCTTAAAGAAGAGGATGATGTCATTTGAGAGGAAATCGCTTTAGGTTGTAGTACCATTGGACCCTGCAGAAGGACTGCGCTATACTAAACAGGTCCGTGACTATGAAGAGAGTGATGATGAATTAGATCATATCTACAAAATAATAGTGTGAGATCAAGAATGGATTAATCCAACAACTAATGGATGGATTGCATGGGACCAGGAAAGTTCCTGTACCTTGGATTCAGATGAAGAATTGGAGCATTGGCAAAATAGGTTGCAGGAAGTATCTACATTGCGCTGCAACATGATGACCAAATCATTGCATTTTGTGTCATTAGACGTAATAAATTTACCTTATTATGATGGTTTAACTAACGTAGATAAGATTTTGGATGTGCTTGAACGAGAGGTCCCTAAGGATCACCACTTCCAAGTGTTAGATTTGTAGCTACGTGCTACCCCCACATGATGGTGGGGTACATACAAATATCGCTTTGATGAATGCGAGATTATAGGAGGATGGTGAAGTTACAATTTTGTCATCCAAAAATTTGACTGACTAAGAAATACAATGGGAGAAATGATCTATGCAATAATTTAGTGAAGTGGACTAAAGTTTATGCAACATAACTACAGCCGGAGTGGGTCACTTAGTCTGTCATACTTTGAATACAATCCCTATGAATTTGTATCTAGAAACGAAGCTCCACCATGGCATCATGGAGTAGGATATATTAAGGGAAGGATTCTTAATGACCTTCAATTTTGAATATGGGTTCAAGAGCATTGATGAAACTCTACAGGAGATTAAGGCAACGATCTTCAAAATTCTACAGGATCCTTTGGAGTTGGTTCAACCAGATTGGAGCACCCAACTGCGCCATGCCCTAGAATGCTATAATGTGACCGCTGAGGGGGAGGATGAAGATTCGAGAAATATCAATATTCCAGAGGTAGAAGGCCATCATGAGGTCGAAGTTCTGTAAATAGAAAACCCAAATATAACCATTCAAAACCAAGCAAGTAAACATTGGTAATGAAGCAGAGCCAAAATTTGCGAAGATTGGGGACTACTGGGATGATGCCACAGTCGATAAAATTGTTGAATTACTTCATGAGTACCGGGATTTCTTTCCCACCAAGTTTTCGGACCTGAATGGCTTCATAGGTGACTTGGGTTTCATGAAAATCACTTTGAAACTAGACATGAAGCCTATTAAGTAGAGGTTGTATTGCCTTAATCCCAAATACAAGCAAAAATTCCACTTGGAGTTGGATAAGATGCTAGAAGCAGAAATTATCGAACCTCTGGAAGAATTTGATTGGGTGAGCCCGATGGTGGTTCAAGAGAAGAAACAAAAGGGGGAAATAAGGATTTTTGTAGATCTAAGGAAGCTTAATGATACCTGCATCCACGATCCTTTTCCAACACCATTTATTGATGAGGTATTGGACAACAATGGAGGGTAGGAGGCCTACTCATTCAATGATGGATTTTCTGGGTACCATCAGATCAAGATCACGCCATAGGATAGGATAAAAAAAACCTTCGCAATGGAATGGGGTTGTATCTAGTACATCGTAATGCCATTTGGACTTAAGAATGCACCTGTGATATTTTATTGCGTAGTTATAGTGGCATTTAAGGATTTCATTCATAAGTTCTTGGAGGTGTATTTTAATGACTGGATGGTGTTTGGTCTAGTAAAGTGCCATGTAGCAAGTCTGCACCTGATGTTGGATACGTGCCACATGTTATCACAAAACCTATCTCTGATAGGCTACTGATGAGGAAGACCTTGTGCAACTCTTTCAAACCTACTTTTCGTTGAGGCTTAGCCTCCCCAACCTGAGAGGGCTCTCTCACAAGATTAAATATTTTGATAATGAATAAGATGGCTAACTCTATGAAACAAATGAACAAGTGTAAATGGTTGAAACAAAATTAGAAAATATTCATTGGGCTTATGGAGTCAAATATGCTTCAGTATGACAATAATGTTAGCTTTACATAGAAGTCAGGGCATCTAGAATTCAACATATAGAGAATACATCAGAGACATATAGGACCACATAGTTTATAAATGTATGAAGGAAGTTAGAGCACAATCAGTGATTTCTAAGTAATCACACATTCCTACCACTGTGGACAGTGAGAAAAAGACAATACAAGACATTCTGAACATTGAATTCCTTCTGATTCCTGAGAAGTAAAGCCAAATATTGTATTACTTAAAACAGAGTATTACACAAAGCACAATATGAGAGCTTATCTGAAAATTTCCAACCCTTTGTACATTAGATTTTATCCTATATATAGAGCTCTTTACATAATTGAGATTCCTCCTCCATCAGGAGGGGAATTCGGATTCTTCCTATTATGACACCTATTGACACTTAAAACTAACTATTAAATGTAACTGACTATTAATTGGCAAGTCTAGAGACCTAAAACCATTAGGAGTATTACTCCTCATCATGTTGGTAGTAGCATTTATTATAATCCAAACTCGTTCTCTAACAAATGGCCTTCTTCAGTTTAGCTTTGGTGGAGGTTTGAAACTCCTTGCTGGCCCTTGATGCCTCATCCCTTTACTGTTCCTGGAAATTAGGAAGTTATTCCTATTTTTCTGCTTTTTGTCTCCACAAAGATCTTCAAAATCAATTATCCCTGTTGTTCTTCTTAGTTACATAAAATTGAATTGGATTATCTAGTTTTCTATACAATGCAAACTTTGCTCATATACATGTGGTAAAACAAAATTTTTTTAATGCTGCCTGATGCCTCATGAACAATACTAGCTATGAAATAATGACCACTTATATAATATATAGCTTAGAGTTCATAGATGTCCTTCCTTCACTTGATTTGCCTTTGCTGGATACCTACACTTTGTAAATTCTCCTTTTCAGACACTCCTCTTCAAAAGATTTCCTTTTGTATCTCAAAATTGGTCCACCAAATCATAATATGCAACTATAGTAGTTTCGTAGTGTGCTACGAAACTGGTGTGCATTAGGCATCACCTACAACAGTTTCATAGTGCATGTTTGGTCAATTTAGTGTGTCCTAAATTGCTACATTAATTGTCAATCCAGGATTCGTAAGCTGACGAAGTGTGGCGCACTATATGTTCAAGATAACATATTTCTTACTTTTTTCGTTTTTGATTTTTATGTTGTTTTGGGGGAATTTATCTTTGTTTATGGAATTCCTATTCCTAAATTTCTAGAAGGCAAGTGTGGTTATAAGTTTTAAGGAAATTATGTCCTTTATAATGATTTCCAAAACTTCCAACTTTAGAAGGTCTTAGAACATGCTAGTGATGAAATTAATTCCTAAAAGAAAATGAAAATGTGCCACTATTCTAATCAAACAAACAGTGAACTATTGATCATGAAACCATTATTCCTGCTGCTGCCTAATATGCAAAAGAAATGAATTAAACTACTGTATTCAAAGAAATCCAAAAATTTCAAGTAAAGTAAAGCTAAAATCAAATTACATCATCCATATTTCAATCCCTCGCTAGTTAGTCTTGCTATGGCTTTCGGAGGTAATTGTTAATGAAATGAGCAATCCAATTATCTAATTGCAGAATAGTAAACTAAAATTAAACCACAACATCCATATTTCAATCCCTCGCTAGTTAGTCTCGCTATGGCTTTTGTAGGTAACTGTCAATGAAATGAGCAATCCAATTATCTAATTGCAGAAAAGTAAACTAAAATTAAATCACAACATCCATATTTCAATCCGTCGCCAGTTAGTCTTGCTATGGCTTTCGGAGGTAACTGTCAATGAAATGAGCAATTCAATTATCTAATTGCAGAAAAGTAAACTTAAAATCAAAACACATCAATTCATAGTCTGACCCCTCGCCAGTTAGTCTCACTATGGCTTTCAAAGGTAATCATCAACAACTTGAGCAATTTGATATCTAATTGCAGAAAAATAAAACTAATATCAAATTACACACTCATACTTCAATCCCTCGCCATTAGTCCAGCTATGGATTTCGAAGGTAACTGACAATGATATGAGCAATTTAATATCTAAGCTAACTAATAAAGCCAATGAACAAAATTGAATAAACAAAACAAAACTGGAATTAAAAGCTAAGAAAAGTAAGTCAGCAGAAAGACTGATTCCATGTCATTACTCATTGTGAAAATTATATGCAAATGCCCGGGCTGCCTACTGTAATCTGGAACATACACATTGATCAACATTAACAGCAATGTAAAGCATGTAAAATTATGAACAAGAATAAAATGTTAGTACCATAGTAAATGAAATATACATAAGTGAATAACTATGGCATAATAAACATAAAGAAACACAACATGAAACTTTACAGTAATAAGAAACAAAACCTCGGTGTGTGCAGGGGCCCTTTGAACAACCTTGGGCAACAACTATCAATCAAAAATTATGCTCAGAAATAGAGTCTTCTCATATATTTCAGAATGCAATCACAATAATGAAACTAGTGTCACGACACAATGGGCTTTTTAACAACAAAATTACATCCCAAAATATTAACTACTATGCGTATCAGAACGCGTTATTTATAACAAAGGTTGCATAACTATTTTTCCTGGAAAACTATGTGAACAAAGGACACGTGAAGGACAACGTCCTCGGATTTAGCAGCATGGTCGCCGAGATTACGCAATCTTATTGAAAGCGGCTGTTGGATCCACATCGTGGTCAGCCTACAAGTGTCAGCGTACCTCCAAAGATCTGGAAACGGTCACAGAAGTCTTCACGTGATTGAAAATGGAATCCTATTACCGTAGGACTCATGTTTGACCACCGCTTGACCACCGTTGACCACAACCTTCTTTGATGAATTTAGTTGGACCGATGGGACCTAACCCATGTCTAGGTCATTTCCAACTTACCCATGTGGCTCGATTTGCCTGATGACACCTGCAATGTAGACTTTAACAAAAACAGCTGCGAAAAGTTGAACCAGCGGCGGAAAGTGACAAGATTCCGCGGCTCATAAGAAAAAATCTAGTTCAAACAGCAACACAAAGACATAGTCAAGAAACCACTTTAAATGCTCTATTATGACTAATATGCAATGATATTGATAGCTTAGGAGGTCCAGGTGAATGGAAAGAAGCTAGAAAAATATGTAGGAAAGATGCAAGTTTGGGCTTCAACATACCCTCACTATGAAGGTGTTGCATGTCCCCATGCAACCAAAATTTTGACTATCCCCCCTTCAAATCATATGCTCTGAAACTTTTTCCAGTACATCCAGCCCTCTTCTTCTCTTTCTTGGTGCTGCTAACATCTTGGGCTTCTTCATCAAGCATCTGAATTTGAGATTAATCAGTGCTCTACTTATCTTCCTGCACTTTTTCTTTAATTTCCTGTTCTTTTCTGCCATAGTCCAAGATGTAGCATGGTATTGTCATGAATGATCTTATCCAGTCTACTCTACTCCTTTAATGCTTCATTTTCATGTTAAATATGCCTATTTAGGACCTCTAACTCAAAAATTCCCTGTTTCAATGACTAGATTTGAGCGTCTTATGCTGGATGAGGCTGGATGGATAAGGTGCTTGGACCTGTGGCTCTCTTTTCCAAGGATTCTATATAATCATACATATCTTGTTGATTCGGGTCTATCTCGGGTGAAGTTTTTCTTGGGCTGACCCCAAAGTCCTGTTGAAGAGGATTGATTTCAAAGTCTGGCCGAGAAGGACTTATGTCAACATCTGGAGGACTAGTTTCAATGTTTGGCTGAGAATGAGATGGGCTACGACCAGCTGGAGGTTGTTCCGGTGTTCCTCCTCCCAAGTCAATAAAATGGGGTCCTTTTGTTTGTGCTTTCCTCCACTTTCCCCTAAGCCTGGTGCTTCTTCTTAAATGTTGTGGGCTAGTGCCCTCTTCCTCAATACTCTGTTTTTCTTTTTCTTTCTTCCTGGCTGCAGCTGATTTCCCTTGGAGGTGAGTTAGCCTTTCAGACAGTGATTGGTGGTCCTCTTCTAAGGAAGGTTCTGGTGATTGGTAGACATCCTCTATGTTTCTTTTACCTTTCAATTTCTTTTGCTTTTTATCCTTAGTTGTTTCTAGCTTCTCTTCTTGATTAACTTCTTTGGTTCTGCTAATAGGAGGGTCTTGAATTATTACACTAGTTTCCCTTTTTCTACTCTTTCTTGTTGTACTACTCTCACGAATCTCAGGTGGATCTTGAAAATAGTTTCTAACCAAAAACTGTTCCCAGGTATCCCTTTTTTTCTTCAATTGGTCTTCAATTAAAATTTTCACCAACCCGTGATGATATAAGTGGGGTTCTGTGTCCTCTATATTATTTTGGATGGTTGTGCACATCTTTTTCAAACTCAGCAATAAAAAGTAAGGCAGATTTAGCGTTTGATTCTCTAAAAAGTTCATCAACAGTCGGGTATGACACATATACATTGCTCCAAAATGGCCTTCACACATAACGAACTTTTGAATAATAAACCATAAACTAGCCCACTTCTCTTCTAAAGCATGGACAAGAATTCCTCATTTAAATATAGTTACATCCATACCTGGATTGCGTAAGATAACCCTCCAAGCTTTCTCGTTACGGCTCTTGTTCTTGAACCAGCATTCTCCCTCTTGAGGGAGTTCTGTAGCAGTTGCTATGGATACCTCGATTACTGTAAACTTGGTGTCCCCAATTTCCACCTCCAGGTCGTTAAAAGACCTCGCAAAGGCTTTTGTAATATCCTTATTATAGCCTCTGAACGTTTGAATAAACCAAAGCCATCGTGCTTTTTTCAATATATTCTTTACTTGCAGGTACCCCTCCATAAACTTGGTTCCTTCCGGTTCTACCCTGAACAATAGACCCATTCTTTCCTTATGTTCTAACAATTCGTCTACGTGAGAAGGGTTTAGCGAAGGTGAGACGGCTGGACTAGCAGGAATGAATAGGGTTTATGGAGAAAACCAGTGACTATAAGTGGAAAACAGCGAACAGGCAACAAAACAGAGGACAGGCAACCGAGGTGAATTCACGGAATAGAGCAGAGACTTATGTGAATGAGGTGGTAATGTAGCTGTGGCTTCAATAAAATAGTAGGAGAGTGAAGTGAACGTGGCAGGATTTTTAAAATGGATGGCTGTGGAGTAGACATAAACACATTCATGAAATGGCTATGGAACTTATGCGATGGAGGAGAGCCGTAATCAAATCATCCACGTCCCATAATTATAGGTGGAGTGTAGAAATGCAGCCAAACACGAGTTAAATCCAAGGATCAATCATGAGGCCATTGGAAAAATAAATGCATGGTTTGTGGAGGAATGTCGTGGAATGGAATGGCTATGGAGGCTATCAAGCTAATCATTGCATCTAGTGGAGCTTGTGATTTAATAACTATGCAAAAATGTGTTTTGAATGCCATTTGAAATAATTTTTTACTCATACCTTGGAATGTTTTCCACTTGTTGTCCATAACCTTTGATGAGCTACCTTGTTGATGCCTTTAGGTGTCCCATGTCTTCATAATATATCCTTGGTCATACTTGCATTTGATTTTTATTATTTTTTCCTATCATCTAACTGGCAATGTTGAATGACAGGGTGCTAGTTGTGAAAACACAATTGGCTGCAGAAACTGACTCTAGCTGCGGAAACTGACTCAACGATCTTATAACTGAATGAGATGGATAAATGATGACTAGATGAATGAAAATGGTCATAAAACTTTTATTAGTGGAATGAAATGAAATGAATGAAAATGGAGTGGAATGAAAATGAGAGAGAGAGAGAGTTTTTTTTTTTGGAAAATATAGGGCGTCAAGAGTTCCTAATTTTCACCCTGTATTTTCTGTATAAGACTGCCAATCCGTGATTGGTTTTCAGGCTTATACATTTTTTTTTTTTGGAGAACAGAAAAGAACAAAAGCTAGGCTGGTGGAGAAGAAGGATTCTTCTTCACGAGCCTTATTGTAGAATTTTCTTGAAAGATTTTGACAAATTACTCTTTTGAGAGTGGATTATGATAGATCTTTAATCGGTGACCATTTACAATAATAGGAGTTTGAAATTCATCAATGGTTTTGATTCTTACCGCTCCATTGCTAAAAACTTTGTCAATCTCATATTGCCCAAGCCAATGAGTCTAAAATTTCCCTTTGAAGTCTTTAAACTTGGAATCAAATAGCAATGCCTAGTCTCCTTCTTGAAACTTTTTCTCCTTGATGTATTTGTCATGCAACTTAGCTCTTTGATATTGAACTAGATCAGTTCTTAGGATTGCTTCTTGTCTGATCTCATCTAGCTCATTCAACTGCTCCATTCTATGCTTTTGGGCTTCTAATAGATCCATCCCGAGCTGAACTGCCATGTTGAAGGTTTTGACTTGGAACTTAATGGGGAGCAGGACTTCTTTCCCATAAACAAGTTCATAGGGAGAATGTCCTGTTGTATTTCTCCATGTAGTTCTGTAGGCCCACAAGGATTCAGGAAGCCTTTCTGCCCAATCTCTTATGTGTAGATGAACAATTTTGGTAATGATACTTTCGAGAACTTTGTTTGTAGACTCCACTTGACCATTTGCTTATGGATGGTAAGGAGTAGATCTTCTGTGCTTGATTTTGTATTCTTCCATCAGCTTCTCCACCAAATTGGATGTGAATTGACTTCCCTGATCTATCACAATTTCTCTTGGAACACCAAAGCGAGTAAAAATATCCTCACAAAGAAAAGTAATAACTGAATTTTCAGTAGCAGAAAATAATGCTTTGGCTTCTACCCATTTAGTGACATAATCAGTACATACCAATATATACTTATGTTTCTTAGATGGCGGATTAATAGGCCCAATGAAATCTAAAGCCCATTTTTCAAAGGGTTCGATGAGTACCTGTGGTTGCAATGGCATTTCATTTGAAAGGGTAGGTTTCCCTACTCTTTGGCAGCTGTCGCACCTTTTGACATATTGTTTTGAATATTTAAAGAGGGAAGGCCAATAATATCCTAAAGAGAGGCTTTTATAGGTTGTCCTTTTGTCAGCAAAGTGTCTGCCACATGGTTCATCATGATATGCCTTGAGGATATTAGGCATTTCATCTTCCCTAACACATCTTCTGATCACAAGATCTGGCCCTGTTTTAAACAATTTGTTAGAAATCCATGAATATTTTGAACTCTCCTAAATAATATTTCTTCTTTCACTAGGAAATAGATGTGGAGGTAGTTTCCCTGTAACCAAATAGTTAGCAATATCTGCATACCAAGGGATCTTAGTAGTTACTGCAAATAAATATTCATCAGGAAACTTATCCTCTATAGGAGAATCTTCTTTAGTATTATGGATCCTAGACAAGAAATCAGCTACTATATTTTGTTTCCCTAGTCTATCCAACACAGTAATATTGAATTCCTGTAAGAGTAGGAGCCACCTTAAAAACTCTGCCATTAGTAATAGGTTTGTTCATTAGATATCTAATAACAGAATGATCAGTGTGAATAAAAGTTTCATAGCCTGTTATATAATGTCTGAACTTATTGATTGCATGAACAACAGCTAAGAACTCTTTTTCAGTTACGGTATAGTTCAACTCAATGGGAGTCAAATTTTTACTGGTATAGTAAATGGCATAAGGGACTAAATATTTTTGACCCAACACAGCTCCTAGAGCTATATCTGAAGCATCTGTAGAAATATGGAAAGGGAGCTTCCAATTTGGTCCTCTCAATATAGGTGCTTCAGATATTCTTGTTTTCAAAGTTTCAAATGCTGATTGACAATCAGGATCCCATTTGAATTCACAGTCTTTTGTAAGTAGTTTGAAGAGTGGAGATGCTATTTTAGTGATGTTTTCTATAAATCTTCTATAGTATCCAGTAAATCCTAGAAAACTTCTAACATCTCTCTGACAATTTGGAATAGGCAATTTGGAGATGACTTCAACTTTAATCCCATCCCCTGAAATGTGATGTCCCAAAACAATACCTTCAGTAAACATCATAAAACATTTTTCATGGCTTAATGAAAGGTTTGTTTCTTTACATCTTACAAGGAATTTTTCCAAATTTTCTAATGCTTCTTCAAACGAGTCACCATAAACTGTAAAATCATCCATATAAACCTCTACACAATCATGGATTAGATCAAAAAAAATTCCTAGTACCGCTCTTTGGAATGTTGTAGGTGCATTACATAATCCAAAAGGAAGCACTCGATCGGCAAAAGTTCCCCATGGACATGTAAATGTGGTCTTATCTTAATCTTCAGGTGCTACCTGAATTTGATTATAACCACTAAAACCATCCAGAAACGAAAAGTACTTTTTGCCTGCTAATGTAACTTGATCGATAAAGGGCAAAGGAAAGTGATCCTTCAAAGTTGCTTTATTCAATTCCCTGTAATCAATGCATACCCTCCATTTACCATTCTTTTTAGGTACTATAGCCAAAGGAGAAACCCATCGACTATCTGAAATTGGATAAATGAAGTTTACATTGAGTAGTTTTTGGAGCTCTTCTTTCACTATCTCCCCAAGATTTGGATTCATCCTTCTTTGAGGTTGTCTAATTGGTCTACTATTTTCCTCAATACCTTTCATATCAGTATACTCCCATGCAAATGTAGTAGAATGTTTTTGCAAGATTTTGGTTAGTTCTTCCTGTTGTGACTTTTCCAAATTTTTGTTGAAATTCAATGTTTTACCTGGAAAAATCTCAATGGTAGAACTACTGAACTCTTCCATAGAGTAAAGAGACATTTGTCTTGATGATAAATATTTAATGTCAGAATCTAATTGAAATTGTGTGAGGTCATATTCTGAAGATGTCTCAAAATTTTCTAATGTGTTTAGAATTTGACTATCTTCACTGATTTCAGAAATGGTAAAGACGGGTTGTATAGTGTCCTCATCATCGACCCATTCATTGTATCCTACTTCTGTAATTGCTTTTGCTGGAGGATACAAATTGAATTTCTTTGTCGAATTACCATCAGAAATGTACATATCCCCAGATATACAACTAATGAAAGCATCAACTGTGGCTAGCCAAGGTCTTCCTAAGATAAGTGGGTGCCCTCCTAGGTTACTTTTGGGAGTCAAAATCATGAAATCTACTGGATATTCCCAAGAATCTAAGGAGACTAAAATGTCTTCTAATACACCATCTGGTTTGATTATTGATCTATTTGTAAGTTGCAGTAAGGTAGGTGTAAAAATAAGATTAGGAAGTTTAAGCTGTTCCATAGTTTGTCTACTCATAATGTTTATAGCAGCCCCTAAGTCAATCAATGTGTTTGGAATTTCTATCCCATTTATATGTGTCCTGGCAATTGGACTACCTAGATTTACATACTTCTGCATGGTAATTTTTCCCATCATGATATCTGCAATTTTTCCTACCCGGTGGATTCTTCTTGTATCTCTTGGTTTCATTCCCGGTCTTTTGAGACTCAGCTCCTTTATTGTTTTTGCTAGAATAGGAATCTCTCTAATGGCTTGTAGCAAGGGGATCTTGATACAGAAATTCTTTAATTCATCTAGAAAATCATAGTCAGGAAACAAGAATTGTTTTTCCACCCCTTTATCAATTTGTAATCTTTCAGGGAAAGGAGGTGTGGTTGAAGATGCAGGTTGCTCAACTATAGGAGTTGTGGGGGTTGACTTTTATTTCTCTTTTTGAGTGTTTGAGTTTTGAAGAGATGCTTCCTCAGAACCCTTATTGACTTTAAGAGAGTCCTCCTTAGAGGTATCTTGCTCTTGAACATCTATAGAAGGTTTTTCTAAAACTCTACCAGACCTGAGTTGTACATCATTGAGAGGAACAATCATATAGGTAGGAAATTGTTGTCCTTCTATCGTGTAAGTATTCTGAGGATTTTTATTATTAGGATTTGGCAATGGCTGAGCGGGCAGTTGATTTTTATTTTTTTGAAATGGCAGCATCAGTTGAAGATTTGGATTTTGTTGAGAAGGTTGTTGTTGTGGAAATGGCAATGAAAGTTTTGGATTTCGATTTGGAAGTTGTGGAGTTTGTTGATTTTGAAAAGATGGAGGATATTGATAAAATTGAGCAAATCTCCCATAAGGATTTTTCATCCCTTGTGCCCATTATTGATATGGTTTTTGAGGTTGGGGCCAAGGTTGTTGCCAAGAATTCCAATTTGGCAGGGGTTGAAAATTCATAGGGTTGTTAAACCCTTGATTTTGTTACCCCTGCCAAGGTCTTCTTGAAACAAAACAGAGAGATTCTACTGAATTTGGATCTTCTTGAAAGACAACTTTGAGCCCAGGAATTGAAGGATAATCCTTGGTCTCATGATTCTCTGAGCAAATCATACATGTTTATACAACTTTTGCATCCAAGGGGCATTCCCTTAGAGTATGTTTCTTCCTACATTTTGGACAAAATATGGCGAAATCATCAACTTCTATTTTCTGCTTGTTTTGAATTTTAAGGGTGTCTAGTTGTTCACTAAGACTCCCTAGGATATCAATTTTGAATTCATCAAGCATATTGCCAATCTCTGCCCTACTTACCAATCTAGTTGCAGATTTGTTTGCTCTAATAAGAGAAGGATCTCTAGGCCCTTTGCTTGTTTTAGATTTTCCTCTCGAGAGATGGACACATAGTTCTGCTATGTCACGAAGTGAAGGTTGAGAAATGTCTCCCTTCCTCATCATGTTTAAAATATCTATCCATTCATCTCTAATGGCTTTCAATAAAAGGTCTTTCAAAGTTTCCTCATCTAAGTTACTCATTTTTGCTCTCTTTAAATTATATTGAAATCTTTCAAGTAAATCCTCCAAGTTTTCATCTTCTTTTTGCATCATTTTAAATACCTCATCCTTATGATTAGTGGGCATACAATAATCTAGGTATCTATCCAAAAATGTTTGTTTCATATCATTCCAAGTCCTAATAGATTGGGCGACTAATCCCATGAACCGTTTCCCTTTAATGTTGAAGGAAACAGTTTGTGTTTTTGAGAGTCTTCCATATAGTCATAGGTTCGACACATGACTTCAAATTCAAATAGAAATGTTTCAGGATCCTCACTTCGCAATCCATAAAAGTTGGGGAGGACAGATGGTGAGATGTTTTTCATCGTTGTTTGAGTTTCCTCATCAACTATAGGGAATCCAAACGAGTTATCTCCTTCCCTATTTCTTCCATTATTTCCTCCACCTCCACCATTGTTGCCTCCATTATTTCCTCCTCCTCTACCTCTACCCACAAATCCATTTACTACTTCCTCCATCATGATAGTTTCCTCAGAGTCTTCTGGTTATTCTATCAAGGGTGGATGTGAGAGAGTTTCTTCCTTTTCTTCTTCAGGTGATTCTACTTCTTTGATTACAATATGCTCTCCTGTAGAAGTGAAGAAAGGGTCTTCTCCTAGATGAGATTTGGTACATAGTGTAGGAGAATCCTCTAATTCAGTTGCTGCTCCTTGAATTCCAGGAATCTTAAGGCTAGAAGTGGATGGTGGTGAATCTTGTATATGCCTTGAAGAAGCTAGAGTTATGAAAATTGAACTCTTGGCTCTAGCTTTAAACCTTCCCCTAGAATCTCTTTCTCTATGCATGTCATTTTTTTTATTTTTATTTTCATTTTTCTCCTCAAGTTGGGCTAATAATTCTCTTTCTGCTCTTCCAGATAACACTAGGTGCAAGAAGAGAGCATACTTAAGAAATTATTGAACCAATAACTCTCTTTTCTGACCCTCCAGATCACACTAGGTGCAAGAGGAGAGCATACTTCAAGAAGTTATCAAATTTTCCCTTATTTTTATTGTTGTTTTTTTTAAAGAAATTGGCTACCTAGTTACACTTCCTCGGCAATGGCGCCAAAATGTTTGGTCAATTTAATGTGTCCTAAATTGCTACATTAATTGTCAATCTGGGATTTGTAAGATGACGAAGTGTGGTGCAATATATGTGCAAGATAACCTATTTCTTACTTTTGTCATTTTTTATTTTTATGTTATTTAGGGGGTTTTATCTTTGTTTATGGAATTCATCTTCCTAAGTTTCTAGAAGGCAAGTATGGTTATAAGTTTTAAGGCAATCATGTCCTTTATAAGGGTTCCCAAAGCTTAACACTTCAGAAGGTCTTAGAACATCCTAGTGAAAAATAACACTTGAATCAAGAATGAAAAGATGCTACTAATTAAAACAAGTAATTAACGAACTACTGATTATGAAACTATCATCTCTGCTGCTGTCTAAATACATAAAATTGAATTAAGCTACTGCACTTAAGGAAATCAAAGATTGCAAAGAAAGTAAAACTAAAATCAAATTACATCATCCATATTTCGATCCCTCACCAGTTAGTCTAGCTATGGATTTTGGAGGTAACCGTCAATGAAATGAGCAATCCAATTATCTAATTGCAAAAAAGTAAACTAAAATCAAATCACAACATTCATATTTCAATCCCTCGCTAGTTAGTCTCGCTATGGATTTCGGTGGTAACTGTCAATGAAATGAGCAATCCAATTATCTAATTGCAGAAAAATAAACTAAAATCAAATCACAACATTCATATTTCAACCCCTCACCAGTTAGTCTCGCTAGGCTTTCAGAGGTAACTGTCAATGAAATGAGCAATCCAATTATCTAATTGTAGAAAAGTAAACTAAAATCAAATCACAACATTCATATTTCAATCCCTCGCCAGTTAGTTTCGCTGTGGCTTTCGGAGGTAACTGTCAATGCAATGAGCAAGTTGATTTCTAACTAACTTAACAAAGCAAATGAACAAAACTGAACTCAACAAAACAGAATTGGAATGAAAAGAAACTAGGAAAAGCAAAATCAGCAGAGGATCAATTCCATATCACTAGTTATTATGAAAATTATATACAAATGCTCGGGCTGCCTACTCTATCCTGAAACATGCACACACTGATCAACATTATACAAAGCTTGTAAAATCATGAACAACAGTGAAATGTTAGAAATATATACACAAATGAATAACTATACAACATATGCAATGAGGATAAAGAAACGATGCATAAAGACTATACAACAACAATGGAAATGAAACCTCAGTGTGCAGGGGCCCTCTGCACAACCTCAGCCGACAGGCTATCAATCCAAAATCACGTTTACGCAAGCATGTAGAATATAGTCTTCTTATATATATCTCAAAACACAGTTACAGCAATAAACTAATGTCACGGCACAGTGAGTTCTTAACAGCAAAAATTACATTCCAAAAGCTAACTACTATGCATATCAGAACGTGTTATTTATAACAAAGGTTACATAACTGTTTTTCCTAGAAAACTACGTGAACAGAGGACATGTGAAAAACAACGTCCATGGATTTAGCATCATGGTCGCCGAGATTAGGCAATCTTATTGAAAGCGGCTATTGGATCCAAGTGTCAGCGTGACTCCAGAGATCTAGAAATGGCCACGAAAGCCTTCATGTGCTTGAAAACGGAGTCCTGTTGCCGTAAGACTCTCCTGTTTGACCACCGCTTGACCACCGTTGACCACGGCCTTCTTTGATGAATCCAGCTAGACCAATGGGACCTGACCCATGTCCAGGTCATTTCCAACTCGCCCATATGGCTTGCTTTACCTCGTGACACTTGCAACCTATAGTTTAACAAAAATGGCTGCGGAAAGTTGAACCGACTGCGGAAATTGACAGGATTCCGCAACTCATAAGCAAAAATCTAATTCAAAGAACAACACAAAGACATAGTTAAAAAACCACTTTAAATGCTTTTTTTATGACTAATATGCAATGATATTGATAGCTTAGGAGGTCCAGGTGAATGGAAAGAATCTAGAAAAATGTGTAGGAAAGATGCAAGTTTGGGGCTCAACATACCCCCACTGTGAAGGTGTTGCATGTCCCCATGCAACCAAAATTTTGACTACCCCCACCTTTAAATCATATGCTCTGAGACTTCTGCCAGTACATCCAGCCCTCTTCTTCTCTTTCTTGGTGCTGCTAACATCCTAGGCTTCTTCATCAAGTATCTAAATTTGAGATTGAGCAGTGCTCTACTTATCCTCCTGTACTTCTTCTTCAATTTCCTGTTCTTTTTCTACCATAGTCCAAGATGTAGCATAGTATTGTCATGAATGATCTTATCCAGTCTGCTTTGTTCCTTTAATGCTTCATTTTCATGTTTAATATGTCTATTTAGGACCTCTAGCTCAAAAATTTCTTGTTTCAATGATTGGATTTGAGTGTCCTGTGCTGGATGAGGCTGGATGGATGAAGTGCTTGGAGCTGTGGCTCTCTTTTCCAAGGATTCTCTATAATCATACATCTCTTGCTGATTCAGGTCTATCTCGAGTGAAGTTTCCCTTGGGCTGACCCCAAAGTCTTGTTGAAGAGGACTGATTTCAAAGTCTGGTCGAGAAGGACTTATGTCAACATCTGGAGGACTGGTTTCAATATTTGGCTGAGAATGAGGTGGGCTATGGCCAGCTGGAGGTTGTTCTGGTGTTCCCCCTCCTAAGTCAATAAAATGGGGCCCTTTTGTTTGTGCTTTTCTCCACTTTCCTCTAAGCCTGATGCTTCTCCTTAAATGCTGTGGGCTAGTGCCCTCTTCCTCCATACTCTATTTTTCTTTTCCTTTCTTCCTGGCTGCAGTTGATTGTCCTTGAAGGTGAGTTAGCCTTTCAGACAGTGTTTGGTGGTCCTCTTCTAAGGAAGGTTTTGGTGATTGGTAGACATCCTCTATGTTTCTTTTCCCTTTCAATTTTCTTTGCTTTTTATCCTCGGTTCTTTCCTCCTTTTTTTTCAGGCAGCTTATCTTCTTGATTAATTTCTTTAGGAATATCTTGAATTCTCACATTAGTTTCCTTTTTCCTACTCTTTCTTGCTGTACTGCTCTCAGGAATTTTAGTTGGATCTTGAAAATAATTTCTCACCAAAAACCGTTCCCAGGTATCCCTCTTTTTCTTCAATTGGTCTTCAATTAAAATTTTTACCAGCCTGTGATGATACAAGTGGGGTTCTATGTCCTCTATATTCTTTTGGACGGTTATGCACATCTTTTTCAAGCTCAGTAATAAAAAGTAAGGCAGGTTTAGGGTTTGATTCTCTAAAAAGTTCATCAATAGTCAAGTATGATACATATACATTGCTCCAAAACGACCTTTACACGTAATGAAATTTTGAATAATCAACAGTAAGCTAGCCCACTTCTCTTCTAAAGCATTGTCAGGAATTCCTCGTTTAAATATAGTTACATCCATACCTGGATTGCGTAGGATAACCCTCCAAGCCTTCTCGTCAAAGATTTTGTTCTTGAACCAACATTCTCCCTCTTGAGGAAGTTCTGTAGTGGCTGCTATGGATGCCTCGGTAACTGTAAACTTGAGGTCCCTAATTTCCACCTCCAGGCCACCTCGCAAAAGCTTTTTTAATCTCCTTATTATAGCCTCTGAGCTTTTGAATAAACCGAAGCCATCGTGCCTTTTTCAATATGTTCTTTACTTGCGGGTACCCCTCCATAAACTTGGGCCCTTCCAGTTCTACCCTCAACAATAGACCCATTCTTTCCTTCTGTTCTAACAATTCGTCTGCGTGATAAGGTTTTAGCGGTGGTGAGATGGTTGGATTAGTGGGAGTGAACAGGATTTATGGAGGAAACCAGTGACTGTAAGCGGAAAACAGAGGACAGGCAACAGAAATGAATTCTTGGAATGGAGCGGAGACTTATGTGAACGAGGTGGTAATGTAGCCGTGGCTTCAATAAAATAGTGGGGGAGTGATGACAGAATTTTTAAAATGGATGACTGTGGAGTAGACATAAACACATTCATAAAATGGCTGCGGAATTTATGCGGTGGAGGAGAGCTGTAATCAAATCGGCCACGTCCCATAATTACTATTGGAGTGTAGAAATGCATCCAAACACGAGTTAAATCCGAGGATTAATCATGAGGCCGTTGGAAAAATAAATGCATGGTTTGTGGAGGAATGTCGTGGAATGGTTATGGATGCTATCACGCCAATCATTGCATATAGTGGAGCTTGTGATTTAATAACTATGCAAAAATGTGTTTTGAATGCCATTTGAAATAAATTTCTACTCATACCTTGGAATTTTTCCCACTTGTTGTCCATAACCTTTGATCAGTTGTCCCTTACTGATGCTTTTAGGTGCCCCATGTCTTCATAATATGTCCTCGGTCATACCTGCATTTGATTTTTATTATTTTTGTCTATTATCTCACTGCCAATGTTGAATGACAAGGTGCTAGCTGCGAAAACACAACTAGCTGCAGAATTAGTTTGCAGCTGCGGAAACTGACTCAACGATCTTATAACTGAATGAGATGGATAAATGATGATTGAATGAATGAAAATGGTCATAAAACTTTTATTAGTGGAATGAAATGAAATGAATGAAAATGGAGTGGAGTGGAATGAAAATGAGATGGAGTGGAATGAAAATGAAGTGGAGTGGAATGAAAATGAGAAAGAGAGAGATATTTTTTTTTTTGAAAAATATAGGGCGTCAAGAGTCCCTGATTTTCGCCATGTATTTTCTATATAAGACTTCCAATCAGTGATTGGTTTTCAGGCTTATACATTTTTTATTTTTTTTTAGAACAGAAAAGAACAAAAGCTAGGCTGGTGGAGAAGAAGGATTCTTCTTCACCAGCCTTATTGCAGAACTATCTTGAAAGATTTTGACAAATTCCTCTTTTAAGAGTGGCTTATGATAGATCTTTAATCTGTGGCCATTCACAATAAGAGGATTTTGATGTTCATCAATGGTTTTGATTCTTACCGCTCCATTGCTAAAGACTTTGTCAATCTCATATGGCCCAAGCCAATGAGTTTGAAATTCGCCTTTGAAGTCTTTAAACTTGGAATCAAATAGAAATGCCTAGTCTCCTTCTTGAAACTTTTTCTCTTTGATGTATTTGTCATTCCACTTAGCTCTTTGATATTGAACTAGATCAGTTCTTAGGATTGCCTCTTGTCTGATCTCATCTAGCTCATTCAACTGCTCCATTCTATGCTTTTGGGCTTCTGATAGATCCATCCCCAACTGAACTACCATCTTGAAGGTTTTAACTTGGAACTCAATGGGGAGAAGGAATTCTTTCCCATAAACAAGTTCATAGGGAGAATGTCCTGTTGTATTTCTCCATGTAGTTCTGTAGGCCCACAAGGCTTCAGGAAACCTTTCTGCCCAATTTCTTCTGTGTAGATGAACAATTTTGGTGATGATACTTTCGAGAACTTTGTTTGTAGACTCCACTTGACCATTTTCTTGCGGATGGTAAGGAGTAGATCTTTGTGCTTGATTTTGTATTCTTCCATTAGCTTCTCCACCAGGTTGGATGTGAATTGACTTCCCTGATCTGTCACAATTTCTCTTGGAACACCGAAGCGAGTAAAAATATCCTCATAAAGAAAATTAATAACTGAATTTTCAGTAGCAGAAATTAATGCTTTGGCTTCTACCCATTTAGTGACATAATCAGTACATACCAATATATACTTCTTTTGCTTAGATGGCGGATTAATAGGTCCAATGAAATCTAAAGCCCATTTTTCAAAGGGTT
>APFE030361050.1:8362-34206 GCA_000404065.3 Pinus taeda | reverse complement strand
CTTTTGCATCCAAGGGGCATTCCCTTAGAGCATGTTTCTTCCTACATTTCAGACAAAAGATGGCTAGAGCATTAGTTTATGCTTTCTTCTTGTTTTGAATTTTAAGGGTGTCTAGTTGTTCACTAAGGCTCCCTAAGATATCAGTTTTGAATTCATCAAGCATATTGCCAATCTCTGCCCTACTTACTGATCCAATTGGAGATTTGTTTGCCTTGATAAGAGAAGGATCTCTAGGCCCTTTTCTTGTTTTAGATTTTCCTCTCAAGAGATGGACACATAGTTCTGCTATGTCACGAAGCGGAAGTTGAGAAATTTCTCATTTCCCCATCATGTTTAAAATATCTATCCATTCATCTCTAATGGCTTTCGACAAAAGGGCTTTCAAGGTTTCCTCATCTAAGTTGCTCATCTTTGCTCTCTTTAAGTTGTATTGAAATCTTTCAAGTAAATCCTCCAAGTTTTCATCTTCTTTTTGCATCATTTTGAATACCTCATCCTTGTGATTGGTGGGCATACAATAATCCAGGTGTCTATCCAAAAATGTTTGTTTCATATCATTCCAAGTCCTAATAGATTGGGTGACTAATCCCATGAACCATTTCAAAGCGGCTCCCTTTATTGTTGAAGGAAACAGTTTGAGTTTTGAGAGTCTTCCATATAGTCATAGGTTTAGCACACGACTTCA
This sequence comes from Pinus taeda, assembly GCA_000404065.3. Classification (NCBI taxonomy): domain Eukaryota; kingdom Viridiplantae; phylum Streptophyta; class Pinopsida; order Pinales; family Pinaceae; genus Pinus; species Pinus taeda. The sequence goes on along the minus strand of APFE030361050.1, from coordinate 33,521 downwards.
AACTCAAACAGAAATGTTTCAGGATCCTCACTTCGCAATCCATAAAAATTTGGGAGCACAGATGGCGAGATGTTTTTCATCGTTGTGTGAGTTTCCTCATCAACTATAGGGAATCCAAACGAATTATCTCCTTCCCTATTTCTTCCATTATTACCTCCACCTCCACCATTGTTGCCTCCATTATTTTCTCCTCCTCTACCTCTACACCCAAATCCATTTACTACTTCCTCTGTCATGATAGTTTCCTCAGAGTCTTCTGGCTCTTCTATCAATGGTGGATGAGAGAGAGTTTCTTCCTTTTCTTCTTCAGGTGATTCTACTTCTTTGATTACAATATGCTCTCCTGTAGAAGAGAAGAAAGGGACTTCTCCTAGATGAGATTTGGTAGATAGTGTAGGAGAATCCTCTAATTTAGCTGCTGCTCCTTGAATTCCAAGAATCTTAAGGCTAGGAGTGGATGGTGGTGAATCTTGCATATGCCTTGAAGAAGCTGGAGTTGTGAAAATCAAACTCTTGGCTCTAGCTATAAACCTTCCCCTAGAATCTCTTGCTCTATGCCTGTCATTTTTTTTATTTTTATTTTTATTTTTCACCTCAAGTTGGGCTAATAATTCTCTTTCTGATCTTCCAGATCACACTAGGTGCAAGAAGAGAGCATACTTAAGAAATTATTGAACCAATAACTCTCTTTTCTGATCCTCCGAATCACACTAGGTGCAAGAGGAGAGCATACTTCAAGAAGTCATCAATTTTTCCCTTCTTTTTATTGTTTTTTTTTTTTAAGAAATTGGCTACCTAGTTACACTTCCCTGGCAATGGCGCCAAAATGTTTGGTCAATTTAGTGTGTCCTAAATTGCTACATTAATTGTCAATTTGGGATTCGTAAGCTGATGAAATGTGGCGCACTATATGTGCAAGATAACCTATTTCTTACTTTTGTCATTTTTTATTTTTGTGTTGTTTTGGGGGTTTTTATCTTTGTTTATGGAATTCATCTTCCTAATTTTCTAGAAGGCAAGTATTGTTATAAGTTTTAAGGAAATTATGTCCTTTATAAGGGTTCCCAAAACTTAACACTTCAGAAGGTCTCAGAACATACTAGTGAAAAATAACACTTGAATCAAGAATGAAAAGATGCTGCTAATTAAAACAAGTAATTAACGAACTACTGATTATGAAGCTATTATCTCTGCTGCTGTCTAAATACAGAAAATTGAATTAAGTTACTACACTCAAGGAAATCAAATATTGCAAAGAATGTAAAACTAAAATCAAATTACATCATCCATATTTCGATCCCTTGCTAGTTAGTCTAGCTATGGCTTTCGGAGGTAACCGTCAACGAAATGAGCAATCCAATTATCTAATTGCAAAAAAGTAAACTAAAATCAAATCACAACATTCATATTTCAATACCTTGCCAGTTAGTCTCGCTATGGTTTTCGGAGGTAACTGTCAATGAAATGAGCAATCCAATTATCTAATTGCAGAAAAGTAAACTAAAATCAAATCACAACATTCATATTTCAATCCCCCACTAGTTAGTCTCGCTATGGCTTTCGGAGGTAACTATCAATGAAATGAGCAATCCAATTATCTAATTGCAAAAAAGTAAACTAAAATCAAATCACAACATTCATATTTCAATCCCTCGCCAGTTAGTCTCGCTATGGCTTTTGGAGGTAACTGTCAATGAAATGATCAAGTTGATTTCTAACTAACTTAACAAAGAAAATGAACAAAACAAAACTGGAATTAAAAGAAACTAGGAAAAGCAAAATCAGCAGAGGATCAATTCCATATCACTAGTTATTATGAAAATTATATATAAATGCCCGGGCTGCCTACTCTATCCTGAAACATGCACACACTGATCAGCGTTATACAAAGCTTGTAAAATCATGAACAACAGTTAAATGTTAGAAATATATACACAAATGAATAACTATACAGCATATGCAATGAGGATAAAGAAACAATGCATAAAGACTATACAACAACAATGGAAAGGAAACCTCAGTGTGCAGGGGCCGTCTGCACAACCTCGGCTGATAGGCTATCAATCCAAAATCACGTTTACGCAAGCATGTAGAACAGAGTCTTCTTATATATATCTCAAAACACAGTTACAACAATAAGCTAATGTCAGGGCACAGTGAGTTCTTAACAACAAAAATTACATTCCAAAAGCTAACTACTATGCGTATCAGAATGTGTTATTTATAACAAAGGTTACATAACTATTTTTCCTGGAAAAATACGTGAACAGAGGACATGTGAAAAACAATGTCCATGGATTTAGCATCATGGTCGCCGAGATTAGGCAATCTTATTGAAAGCAGTTGTTGGATCCAAGTGTCAGCGTGCCTCCAGAGATCTGGAAACGGCCACGAAAGCCTTCACGTGCTTGAAAACAGAGTCCTGTCGCTGTAAGACTCTCATGTTTGACCACCGCTTGACCACCATTGACCACAACGTTCTTTGATGAAGCCAGCTGGACCAATGAGACCTGACCCATGTCCAGGTCCTTTCCAACTTGCCCAAATGGCTTGCTTTACCCCGTGACACCTGTAACCTGTAGTTTAACAAAAACGGCTGTGGAAAGTTGAACCGGCTACGGAAAGTGACAAGATTATGCAGCTCATAAGCAAAAATCTAATTCAAACGACAACGAAGGACATAGTTAAAAAACCACTTTAAATGCTCTTTTTATGACTAATATGCAATGATATTGATAGCTTAAGAGGTCTAGGTGAATGGAAAGAATCTAGAAAAATGTGTAGGAAAGATGCAAGTTTGGGGCTCAACACCTCGGTAGAAATGTGCATTTCTAGAGAGGAAGACAGAGCCTTCCTTCCCTAGATTGCACAATGCTATCTTAGTGAAGGCTAGTCCAGACCAAGGTTGGTTTGACTCGTCGACGGGCAACTGAAAGAAAATATGACAATGGATGCATGGCGACACATAGTGAAAGTAGAAGTGATTAATAGTGCATGAAAACATGAATGAAAGATTCAGTAAATAGATCAACATGCATGTGGGTGAAGCAAGTCACCGAATCGACGACCGTTCATGAAAAACAATTTCATGCATGCGATAGTAGTGAGATAGCAATGAAAACTGAGACATTGCTAGGAAAAGCTAATATACATGTAAATGACAACAAGTGTTCAAAGAAAACCAGCAAACAATACTCATACAAGTGAAAACACAAAAAACGATAGAAATGCAACACAAGTCATGGAAAGTGGGCTTACCCCAAAACAACTGAGTTGAATGTGCTAACAATTCCTAGATATGATGTGGGATGTTAGAGCTACAAGGTTGATGTGAGGGATGAGCTCTGTAGCGTCCGGCTGATGAGTTTTGATAACATCAAAGTTCTGATGAGCATGCCACAAATATGGGGAAATCGACACTTGGTAGGAGGTTTTTAAAGTGATCCTTGCATGTAACCTCCAACTGCTAGATCCCTGAATCAAGGGATGCCTTTGCATGCTGCCTTGGGAGAAGCGACCCATGAATGAAAGTCTTTTTTTCTCGGTCCTAGAGGGAACCAGTCAACTCAACTACACATGTAAGAGGTTGTTCGACTGTCGGGAGAAAATGCGCATTTTTGACTAGGAGATGGGCTAGCTGCCCAGGACATTTGTGTAATTTCTGGGCAAAGCAGCTGACTGCTGCCCAGATTTGCAAAAATTCTAGGTTGAGCAACTATGCTAGCGAAAATTGCGTAATTTTCACTATGAGTGTTGACTGCTAGAAATGTGGAACTCTAGAGCCTAGTAGGCTTCTAGTTAGGATTGCACAATTTCTGGAGGGAAGGCTGGTTGCCCTCCAGAATTGCGCAATTTCTTGTGGAGATTCTTAGCCTACAGCTAGACCAAGTCTAGGTGATCAGCCTGTGAGGGGAATGCATTGAGCTATGATCAACAGACTGCCTTTGTGCAAGAAAAACACTAAGGCTTGTGAACTTGATGAAGCAAGGCAAGCTGCTGTGAAAAGTTGGTAGGGAGGCTCCAAAATGAGGCTAAGGCAAAATTTTGGAGGGTGGTTGTAGCCGCTACAACACTTGGTGACAAACTGGTAAAACTTCAACTCTCAGAATGGATCTTTTTCTTGAAAAGCAAGTCTAACACCTTTGGAAGTTTTATTTAATTATTAGGTCATCTTGGCTTCACACTAGCTTAATTGTAAGATGTAGCATCTTCCAAACTCTTGGTAGATTGAAACACATTCCAAGAAAAGGTAACAAAGTTGTTTCGATTGGGGTTGAGGGGTATATTACTGCAGAAGTAGTATAATCGTTAGAGTCTTAGTTTCATCTCTGGTGTTGCTCCATTGCCAGTAGGCCTAGATAGTACCTCGGAAGGAGTCACATAGGAACACAAGCATGGCTCCATTGCCAGTGAGCCTAGTCAGTACCCCAGTAGAGTTAATTGCATCACCTCCCTACATAGGAAGCCTTTCTCTTCTTTCGCCTTTTTCATTTTTCATTTTTCATTTTTTGATTTTTGATTTTTTGATTTTTCATCATTTGTTTAACTATGCATATCACTTATTCTTTTCAGAGGTGAAAGAGGGGTCCCGACTTATTGAGAGAATAAGAGGTTGTTCCAGCACAGAAGTAGTTTATTATATCTATGACGCACCTGTTAAGGTTTTCCCCGTTACCTTACTTTAATTGATTGAGCTGACAAGGGTTAACCCAAAAACAACCAACTAGAGAAGGTGACTATAGTTAGGGCTCAAGCGTTGTGTTTTCACGAAGGTTCCCTTCAAATAGTACATATTTTCCTTTGACGTATCATGGACTAAAAGTAACAAGCTCTTCATATAGAGGCAAGATGACAGACAACCAAGTAGTGATAGCTGTATAGGCCCTCTTATACTTCACCCAACTCATTTCAAGAGTCATACATGGTTTCATATGAAACTAACCTATGAACGAAATGAGCGAACTAACAAATAATGAGGCAAAGAAAAAGAAGGAGCAAAAGTGACATCAAAGCAATTAAACAAACAAGAAATCAAACAAACAAACAAACAAAGCGAGTAAGAAAAAAAGCATGCAAGCAAATTGACTAAAAGAAAACACTACTCCTACTCCTACACTAATAATGCATGGGCCAGATCATGTGAAGTGATATTTCCAATGTAGCCACCGACATAATGGTTGACCCATTTTGGTGAAGGATTGGTCCACAAGCAACCCAATTGTGCAAACCAGCAAGAAAGAAAGATATAACAATGAAGACAACCACACTTCGTGTTTCAAAATGCCTACGAGACATAAGTGAGTGCAAGTGCATGACGAGCAGTCCATGGATTTATCATGGTGTTGTGTGACACTGCATGCAACTTTGAGCATAATCACACTCTTAACTATGACATGCAAACAAATGAAATAAACAAAGATAACTTGCATTGGGAATAAGTATTTGCAATGTAAGATTCCTCCAATGCATGAGCAATGGGATTGTCCAGTTCGAGTGGAGGAGGTGTGATCTGTGTGTGAGATGGATCTTCAATGCATAAATATGAGTGATGAGGAGCCTTGGGTGATTGAACATTTTCATGGTTGAAAGTGAGACTAATCCCAAGAGAGTGAGGGCCTAACATAACCATCAACTCGGGATGAAGTGCCTCGAAAGTCTTGGGTGTTTCAACTTCATCATCAGATAGATCATCATAAATCGGTGGCTTCGAAAGATCAACTGTGATAGAGTCATGATCGTGATCAAATAAGGAAACAAATGGATCACAAATGCCATGATCAGAAAAATCAATGATTTCATTAGCATCCTCATGATCAGATGAATCAAACAAAGGGGTAGATGAAAAGTGAACAAACTCATCCTCTGTGTTTCTAGAAAACACAGATGAAAGATCAAGTGGATTTTTAATGAACATCTTATCCTCTCCATTTCCAAATGAAGGACCAATATCTGGTGAGTCTTGTGAGTGATCAACAATGGGTGCATCTGTGGATGAAGACATACATGCGAAATCATGGATGGTAGGTTCACCAAAGATGTTAGGAAAGAATGGAGGGGGCTCAGAAAGAAGGGAGTCCTCCTTCGCCGAGAGTTGATGCTCAAGCTCCCACTCATACTCTTCATGAATGAAAATGCATGTTGGTTGTGAAACACCAACTCCATCGATGGATTGTTCCTCGCTCACAATAAGTGAAGAGTCTGGAATGGATGAACACAAGTCAGTATCATCTGGAGGAACATCCAAGTGCAAAGACGGAGGTCGTAGAACAAAATGCATATGAGAACTCGAAGGACTCACAACCAAATCTACGCAAAAATTGAGTGAAGTGATGTTGGGAGGATGTGAATGTTGAACAAGTGTGTGAGAATTATCATCAACATCACTCGACAGTGGTGGAGCTGTTGAATGAGGGTAAGGAGGACAATCAGTCTAGACAGTGATCGCATCCACATGAGATTGTGTGGCTCCCTCACTGAAGAATGTTGAGTGAGGCTTGATTTCACGATTCTTCTTGGGATAGGTAGACTTCTTAAGGCAATACTTGAACTGAACCAAAAGATAGGGAAATTTCATCTAGCTCCTCGGAGCTTAAAACTGCAAGTCACGGAAGTGCTGCCAAAAATCAATAACCGATTCATGTAGAGCCTTCCGTTGTTGTAACAGTTTTTGGTCAAGATAGTCTAGATCAAAATGACATAAAGTGTCTTCAATAAGATCATAAAAATGCTCAAATGAGGACATGCTGTCAGCCGGTAGGCTGAGAAACCATCGGCATGGAGATTCTAGAAGTGTGTGTGCAAGAAGCAAGTTGGCCTTTTCGTCAAAACACCCATATTCCTCATGAAGCATGGAATGAAAGGCATGTAAGTACTCAGGCCAGGCCACTTCACCTTCACCATCATACAAGTAAGTGGAAAAGAGATCAAAAAGGTCCCCCATGATGGATACATCTTCACGATTCGAAAAACATTGCGGAGGGAGAAGAGTGAAAGAATCCATGAAAGATATGCAAAGGTTCAAAACTGGATGAGAGGACACAGCTTGTCATCAGGCCCTCCTTCTAGTGCCAGAAATGTTGACAGTGCTAGACCCACCAACATGTCAAGGGGATCTCCCTAGTAAGAAGCCCCAATTAGACCTCAGACCGTTTGGTGTAGGAGTCCGAGTAGTGGGTCGTATGGTAATGCCTTGACCGCAGTTTTGAACAAAGGAAATTAAGATAACTTTGTCAGTAGCAAGGGTGTGACCACTGCAGTGAGTCAAGGAAGGTACATGAGAGGTTCTAACACTTGTGGGTTGAGATGAGTGCTCCCCTTGGAAACCTGTAATAGTACTCGGATGGGAAGGGAACACATGATCGAAGATGCATCACAAGATGGAAAGCAAGTCAACCGAAAATCCAAAGTGATGGTTAAACCAAAAGCACATCTGCAACAAGATTCATATAATTGCATACAAAACAGTTCATACAAAACTACATAAGTTAAACAACATACATTGCTACAGCGACCGAAACAATCCAACTACAATAACAACATATGCATGAAAACATGTTGGCTCTAATTATATAAAGAAGTCTAAGTTACAGCCGTACAATACATCCATGTAAACTAGCTAGCCCCAACTGTGGAACGTTATAGCCACATCCACCTGCTCCTCCAAAGAGATGTACTAGCTCCATGTAGTGGAGAAGCCAAGGCACATTACAATACTGTCCAAGCTCTCTCCAAGATAGTCTTATTAGAAGCTTGGCTGACCAAAAGCCCTTACAATGAGTTATGAGGGACTATTTATAGCAAAGGGTGGGCTGACCCTTGACATTCCCCTTTGTGAAAACTCATCTACCCTCATGACTCTTCATCTACTCTATGATTGTTACATCCAACTATTGACACTTGACTTACACTTGACATTACGTTACTTACATTACAATTCACATGTACTCATGTGAGACAACATGGCTTGAGCAAGACATGCAAGGCATCATTGACACTTGGTCTGTTGTGATGAGAACAACTCTTTGGCATGCTTGTGATGGTGAAGGTGGTGAGCTGATGCCAAGCTTGGTCGTCCGTGATGGTGTGCATGCACCTCATGGTAACATCTTAGTGAAGCGAACTCTAGCCTCCATTGCAATTGGTGCATTGGTTCGACTCCTTCATCCAACTCGTCTGCTAACATATGCATGGTATTCTTAGGTGCGGTTGAACTGATAACACACTGATGGATAATGTTTGTGTTGATCTTCAAGTTTGTTCTGGTGGTCATGCACATCAACTTGCCAAAGTACATGTTCAGCTCCAGTCCGACTTTCTTCTTGTCTTCGGCTTGGTGAGTGTGTTGAATGGGTTGGATTGCATGTGTGTGCATAATGACATGCATGCTATTAAATCCCTCGCATGCGATCAATAAAACTGCTCTCTTCCAGCTGCTGGGATGGATGTTTAACTTGTACGGGCACAATTTCATCAGTGAGTGCATGTTGTGCCCATTGTTGTTCCTATTCTTGTTGCAACTCACTCGTTTGTCTGTACAGCTTCATGTTCTTCCCTGAGTTTCTGCTTCATCACATGCAACTCCTTCTTTGTTCCATTCTCTATCTTCACGTGATCGTCATGTCGCGCCATCACCTCATAGCCTGAGTCTCCAAAGTTGCTTTCATCATCAATGGATCTACTTGATCTTGCAAGTTTGTTCCACCTCTTTGTTGTCAACATCCTTCTTCTTGCATTCACTGCATTCATAGTGTTCATTGTATTCGCTGCATTCATTGTGTTCACTATATTCACTGTGTTCGCGGCATTCTCTACGTTCACTGCATTCGCCGTGTAAGCTGCATTCGCTATATTCAACTGCTATTCATGATGTTTCTCGCTGTGATGTCTTGATGTTCTTTTCTACGAACAACTTGATATCTTCGTGAGTAGGAAAGCTCGTAGACATTTAATCAACTGCATCTCTAGGTGTGCTCTGAACGATGTCCTCAACTTTTCCCTCTTGGAAACCATTGTACCTTTACTACTAAGAGGCAGATGAACACCTACAATACCTGAAGACATGGCAACACTCATGGCAAGCAATCTATTGGTCGAAAACCAAAATGAACTTGAGAACTAACTTTCGACATACCTGTGTGACTGATCATGAAGGTTGTGCAATTTCAGTCGGGAGGTCAGGAGACTAACTACCAAGACTACAAAAGGCACAGTCTGCGATGCTTGGAGATTGGCTAACTACTGGAACTATGCAATGCACAATCCAGTCTGGCTGTTGAATGTTGGAATTGCATAATGCGCAATCTCAGCTAGCAATGGTTGTAGGCTTAGTGACTGCATTATGCAATTTTTTGGGCCAACAGTCACTGTCCCTCAGAAATGTGCAAAATAGTTCTGGAGGATAGTGTCTGGGGAGAAATGCACATTTATGGAGAGGAATATAGAGCCTTCCTTCCCTAAATTATGTAATGTTGTCTCAGTGAAGGCAGAGTCAGGACCAAGGTTGGTCCGACTCGCTGGCAGGAAACTAAAAGCAAATATGATAGTGGATGCATGGTGACACTTAGTGAAATTAGAAGTGATTGATAGTGCATGCAAACATGAATGAAATATTTAGTAAACAGATCAACATGCATGTGGGTGAAGTGAGTCACCAAATCGGTGACTGTTCGTGAAAAATGGTTTCAAGAATGTGACAGCAACGAAAACTGAGACAATGCTAGGACAAGCTAATATACATGTAAATGACAGCAAGCATTTAAAGAAAACAAACAAACAATACTCATACAAGTGAAAACAAAAAGGTGACAGAAATGCAACACAAGTCATGGAAGGCGGGCTGACCCCAAAACAACTGAGCTAAATGTGCCGACAACTACTAAATTTGATGTGGGATGTCAAAGCTACAAGGTTGATGTGAGGGATGAACTCTGTAGCATCTGACTGATGAGTTTTGATAACATTGAAGTTCTAACGTGCATGCAACAAATCTAGTGAAAGCGACATTTGGTGGGAGGCTTCTGAAGTGATCCTTGCATGTAAGTTCCAACTGCTAAAAGTAGATCCCTTAGTCAAGGGATGCCTTTGCATTCTGCCTTGGGAGAATTAGTCCATGCATGCAAGTCTGTTTTGCTTGGTCCCAAAGGGAACTAGTCAACTCAACTACACATGCAAGAGGTTGTTCAACTACAAGAAGAAAATGCGCATTTCTAACCGGGAGTTGGACTGGCTACCCAGGAGATTTGCACAATTTCTGGGCAGAGCAGCTGATTGCTGCCTAGATTTGCACAAATTTTGGGTTGAATAGCCCTGCTGGGGAAAATTGTGCAATTTTCAATGTGAGTGTTGACTGCCAGAATTGTGCAATTTCGGGGTCTAGTAGGCTACTAGTTAGGATTGTGAAATTTCTAGATGGAAGGTTAGTTTCCCTCTTGAATTGCGCAATTTCTTGGGGACCTGCTCAGCGTATAGCTAGACCAAGTCTGAATGATCATCCTATGAGGGGAATGCATTGAGTTGTGATTGATAGGCTGCCTTTGTGCAAGAAAAGCATTGAAACTTGTGAACTTGACAAAGCAAGGGAAGTTGTTGAGAAAGGTTGGTAGGGAGGCTCCAAAATGAGGCTAAGGAAAAATTTTGGACGGTGGTTGTAGCTGCTACAATAAAGAGATACAAATTCCAAACCTGAGTTTGATGTGAGAGATTTGCATGAAGATGGATCAACTGAAGAAGGTTCCTAAATCCAATCAGAAACCAAATCTCAAAATTTTGAAAGATTACATTTGAAATACCAAATATCTTTCAGAAAGAGATATACATTGAGTGAAACCATGCAAAGAGAAGGATCATACGAAAGAAAATAGACATGACTTAGTTTAGGGGGGTTACTAGAGTTGCGAGGTCCTAACATAACCATCAACATAAGTTGAAGTGCCTCGATTTATTGACAAGTCCTGAAACTTTCAAGGATTGTAAATTCGCATCTTGAAGATTGAACCATATCATGCATAGTGTGAGGATAGCTGCTACCACTGGTTTCAATAAGATCATTGCTCATTGAATGGAAACCACCTTTGTCACTAATTTGAAAAGATTTTTCAACTTCAACAAGCAGATTACTCAAGTTGAAAGATTCATCTGATCACAAATCTAAAGATGTATGAATCGAAGAAATTAAATGAGAAATATGGTTTGGAGAGTTGTATTCATGCAAGAGAAGAGATGATGAGGGATGGAAAGAGTACTCAATGCATTGATATTTTTCATTTTCATCATGGATAATCTCACCACCTTGTGTCAATTAAGAGGTTAACTCATCGGATGAAGAACTTGAGGAGCATGGAGTATCTTCATCGCAAATAGATGTGTCATATATGGTAGATCACAAGGGATAGTGAGATGAAGAGGAAAGTTTGATAAGGACATCTTCGACCGAATCAGATTGAAGATCTAAAGTGAAATCTTCATGTGAAACCAAAAGATTAAATGATGCACCTGGGAATTTGTGATCACATACATCAATAGAGTCATCATCATCAGAATGATTATTTCCCAAGGATACAAATCTACTAAAATAATTGATTGTATTTGATTCACTCCTGAGATTAGTAGATTGAGAATCATCCAATAAGGGAAGCACATCATCTTCACATGGAGGATTTTTGAAAAAGAGAAGAAAGATTGAAATAAACTTCACCTTCCTTCTCCTCTACATTTGTAATGTGATTGCCTTGTATCTAATCACAATTTAAACCAACTCGAAAAACAAGAGAGTGAAAAACTAGCTGGTGGAGCAGATTGGTCGTGTGGTTCACGATACAAAGAGTGATGGCATGTAGATGATAGAGGATAATGGAAATCCATATATGATTCAAGATTAGAGCTATGAATAGTAACATCATCTTATGAAATGGAGGAGTTAGTCTTCACCATGGGCTTCATGAGAGATTCTGGGATTTCCTCCTTTGAATATGAGCTATGAAAAGTGGAAGAAGAATTAGTAGATGGATTAGGAATTTGATTAGTAGATGGATTAGGAATATGATCACACGGAGGCACTCTCATCAGAATTGGAAAAGGAGGAGGACAAGGAACAAAAGGAGCAGTAAATTCCTCCTACTAAATTAGAGGTGTCTCATGATTCGCAAGCGTTGAGGAAGTAGATTGAGAAATGGCAACAAGAAATTCCAGTTTAATTTGTCCTTGAATTAAATTGTGAATTAAATTCGAATTCTATTCTCATAGAAACTTAAAATAGTTAATTAAGTTTATTAAACTTAATTAACTTAGGAAATTCGAGTTGGAATTCTTTTGGAAGTCATGTGTATGTTCTCCCTAATTTGTAGGAGTCCAGTGTGAGTTAATTGTGAGTTGTAAAATAGAAGACTCAGTTTCATGAGTCAGTTCAGTTAAATTAGTTCTCAAATTGATTAAGAGAATTAATAGTGAGTTAATAGTCAGTGGTGACACTAATGAACTCCACCAGTGCTACTCTAGTTAGCTGAATATTTACTCACTAGAAACTCATGCATGTTAATTCTTAAAAAGACCCAGTTGAGACTAGAGTGCAGGGATAGTGCACTATTTGTTTTAGATTTTTCTGAGTTGTACTGATAGTGCATGCATTCAGGAATTGATCCTTGAGGGATTGCGCTATTTTTAGAGGCTTTATTTCACTTTAAATACAAGCTATCCTTCATAGGAATTACACATTGGAATAGAGACTTGGAGAGCTTGTGAAGAGGCTACGATTTGGCCTTGAGCTTGCTTATGAGTTGGAGATTGAATTTGGTGAGTGATGGGATTGTTCTAGAGAGAACAAGCATTGTAATTTCATCTTGATTTTCTGGATTAATACAAAACAAATAGTGGGGTTTTGAGTTGTGGCTTTCCCTGGGTAATTATTATGTTATGCGACTTTGATTCTCTTCCTCTATCAATTATTGTTTGATTCATGTTTATGGGCTTCCACTGTAAAGAGTAGAAGTAGATTCTTGTCTCTTTCTTTTCCAAATTGCATTAGCTTGTGAATCTACATTATTTTCTACATGGTATTAGAGCCAAATTGTTTTTTGGGCTAAGCGTTTGCAGAGAAGATCTGATTATTTTTGTGCAAAATTTTCAGAAATAAGTTGTAGATCTAGATTCCTTGGGAAAAGATACCCAACTTCAAAAAAAAATTGGACGAATTGGAGTTCCGATGAGGGATATACCACTAATTTAAAATTAGCTCTCTAGAGGAGATTTCGAAGTTTTGAGTTTCTAGGTTACAAGTGAAAGTCGAATTTGCAATACATACTTCAGGATCAGAAGATGAAATTCCATAGGTTGAGGCTCGATTATGCCTTGGAGGGCAGCTCAAAATTCATATCCCAGAGGGACAGGATGGAGGCTGTGCTGGAGGACAATGGTTTGAAGGAATTTGTTCAACAAGCAATTCCTAAGCCAACAATTACTAATGCATAGAACTTGGCCATGTGAAAGAAGTTTGTGGCGAAGGAAAGGTAGATAATCATTGAGGGATTTCAAGATAATATTGTCTCGAGTCTCCATGGAAAGGAAACCACACATGATATGTGGAAAACATTGACGAACTTGTATCAGAATAATAGTGATCAAAGGAAGTTGGCACTGAAGGATAAACTTCGTAAAATCAAGATGGAGAAAGGCGAGACAATTTCAAAGTAATTGACCAAGTGCACTCAATGTCAGGTTGAACTTGGAAGTGTTGGAATCATGGTTTTTGAGGAGGATATGGTGAGCCTTGCTCTTTTGGACATCCAAAGAGTTGGCATAGTTATCAGCACTCTATCAATGGTTAGGAGAAGTTGCCAGATTGGGAACGACTATGGTCGGATTTGATGCAGGATGAGATTAGGAGGAACACCAAGGATGGCTCTTCATAAAAGACTGATGATGAAGAGAAATGTGCCTTAGCGATTATGGCGAGGATGGGTAAATGTAAAATTTTTTGTTCCAAATTTCTTATCATGGAGGTAAGAAGGACATGATGAAAGTTAAATTCTTCCGTTGTCACAAGATGGGTCACTTTGAAACAAATTGTCCATTTAAGAAGTCCAAGGAGAAGTCATTAGGAGGAGCGGCGAGTGAGGCTTTAGCATCCCAATTTGGATTGGACTTTTCCCTCATTGCATGCATGGTGTATTCAATGATGGGAAGTGTCTAGTACTTAGACAGTGGAGTTTCTTTCCACATGACTGGTGACAAAGAGTTATTTAGTGAACTGGAGGAGAAAAATCTCAAGGTGCATATCGAGATGGGTGATGACGGTAAGTATAGTGTTACTGGTGTGGGAACTATTACTTTTTAGAGGGAGCATGCAGCTCCCCTCACCTCAAACAATGTTATGCATGTACTCGGACTAACAAAGAACTTGGTATCCATTTCCATGCTTGAGGATAGAGGCTATGATGTGATCTTTTCAAAAGGAGAGGCGTTCCTTTGACACATAGCCATGGGTCAAGTAAAGAAGATAAGGATTCAAGTTCAGAATATCTATATGATAGAGGTACATGATTGTGTTGCTTTGAGTTCAAAAGCAAAAAATATGTTGAGTCGAGGCATCAGTGAGTTGTGGCACAGGCGTTTGGGCGACTTGCATCACAGGGATTTGAAGATATTGCAGCAAATCTCTACTGATCTTCCCAAAGGTATGCTATAGCAAGTTGATACATGCAAGGGCTGTACTTTGGGAAAATACACTAAGTCTTCCTTTGGAGACAGAGACAATCGAGTAGAGTCTATTATGGAGAGAGTCCATTCAGATGTGTGTGGACCATTCTTGACAGTGTCCACGGCTAAACACAGGTATTATGTTATATTTGTTAATGACTATTCTTGTAACTGTTGGGTATTTTTAATGCAGAAAAAGGATCAAACTTTCACAAAGTTTTGTCAGTTCAAAGCATTGGTAGAGAAAGATTATGGCAAGAAGGTTAAAGCTCTATGGAGTGATAATGGTGGTGAGTATGTCTCTAATGATTTTAAGAAATTATGTGCAGTGCAAGGGATTAAATGAGAGTTGATGGCACCCCATGACCCTCAACGAAATGGGGTTGTCGAGAGGAAGAGCATGAGCATAGTAGGGGAAGCAAGGGTGATGTTGCATGATCAAGGCCTGCCACTACACTTGTGGGCTAAGGCATGCAACACAATGGTTTATGTTCAGAACAGTAGCCCACATCAAATACTAGAGATGAAGAAACTAGAGGAGGCTTATTCTGGTAAGAGGCGAGATGTTGGTCACTTTAGGATTTTTGGGTCATCAGTTTATTGCCATGTGACCAAAGATGCACGGAGAAAACTTGAGCCAATAGTAGAGTTGGGGATTCTTTGGGGTACAATGATACACCCCACAACTATTGGGTGTACATGACTAATTGAATGACAGTGGTTCATAGGGATATCAGGTTTGATGAGGAGAAGGCCATGCGAGTATCCCTTGAGAGGGAGCATGAGCTACATGTAGATGAGGAGATTTTAGCTCCTAAGGTTGAGGGGCCTCAAATTGATGTGGAGCAACCACATGTAGAGGCTTAGAGAGTGGAGACATCTACTGAAGTAGAGCCTTCTAGGGAAAAAAACCCTAAACTAAACATAAGTTCTACCATCAGATCATCCGCCTAATGAACAGCCGAGATTGACTAGAAATTACTATACTTTTACAAGGCAATTTTACATCTATTTTTAGCTTCGGGGGTGCTACCCTCGAGCCCTCGTTAGGGGACCGCTGGCCCTTGTATCCCCTAGTCGGGGGGGATTGGCCCCCCAGACCCCTGCGGGGGGGACAAGTCCCCCCCCACACCCCCCTGTGTGGAGGGGTGTACAAACTTCCTGGGGTATACATCTGGCTGAAACAAAGACCTCTAAACAATCATGCTCCGTACTCAACAATCCCCCACTTGGAGAATGATTGTAGCAACTCCACCGCTACTTCATTTGCTGGACAATCACTCCTCTTTGGACCTGGCTGTTTCTCATCTTCTTCATCATCCTTGAAGACCAATTGAAAATGAGCATATTCTCAGTTTCTCCTTGGTTACAACTTTTGTTAGCATATCTGCAGGATTCTGGCTAGTGTGTATCTTTTCCAGCTTCAACTCTCCATCTTCCAACACTGATTGTATGAAGTGGTACTTGAGTTGTATGTGTTTAGTCTTGGAATGAACTGCTAAGTTCTTTACAAGATGAATGGCACTTTGGATATCACTGTATAACGTGCCCATGTAATTCTCCTTACCCAATTCACCTATAAACCTTTGTAACCAAATCATTTCTTTACTAACCTCTGTAGCAATGACATACTCTGCTTCTATTGTTGAAAGTGCAACAACACTTTGGAGTTTTGAAATCCAACTAACAGCTGTTCCACCAACAGTAAATACATATCCTGTAGTGCTCCTCCTGTTATCTCTGTCACCTGCCATATCTGCATCAACATATCCCTGTAGAGAAATGTTTGAACCACCAAAGCATAATTCTTGATTTGTGGTACCTTTCAAATATTTGAGAATCCATTTCACTGCCAATCCAATGTTTCCTTTCCTAGATTGTTTCATGTACCTACTTACAACTCCCTCTGCATGTGAAATATTAGGCCTTGTGCAGACCATTGCAATACATTAGCTTTCCAACTGCTGATGCATATGGAACTTTAGACATATATAATCCATGTCTTCTTGGGTCTTTGGGCACATTTCCTTACTAAGTTTGAACTGGCTAGCAAAAGGTGTACTAACTAGTTTTGCATTGTGCATATTAAATCATTTCAACACCTTTTGTATGTACTCATTCTGAGAAAATGTTAATTTGTGATTTTTCCCGTCTCTAGTGATTCTCATACCAAGGATTTGTTTTGCAGCTCCCAAATCCTTCATTCCAAATGAATTTGCCAATTTTCTTTTGAGCACATTTACTTCCTACATGTTAGACCCTGCAACAAGCATGTCATCTACATACAATAACAAAATAATATAGCTACCATCATTTTTCTTTTTCAGATAAACATAATGATCAGAGTGACATCTAGTATAACCTTGTTCAGACATAAACTTGTCAAATTTTGGATACCACTGCCTTGGAGCCTTTTTTAAGCCATAAAAGCTCTTCTTCAACCTGCACACTAGTTTCTCCTTCCCTTTCACCTCATATCCTTGTGGTTGCTGCATATATATCTCTTCCTCCAAATCTCCATGGAGAAAGGATTTCTTTACATCTAACTGCTCAAGATGAAAATCCTCAACTGCTACTAGACTTAAAATAGTTCTGATTGAAGTCATTTAACAACAAGAGAAAATATTTCATCAAAATCAATACATTTCTTCTGTGTGAACCCCTTCACCACAAGTCTAGCTTTGTACCTCTGTTTTCATCCATCTTCTTCCTTTAGCCCGTAAACCCATTTATTCTTCAATGTAGTTTTTCCTGTAGGCAACCTAACTAAGATGCAAATCTTCAACTGCTACTAGACTTAAAATAGTTCTGATTGAATTCATCTTAACAACAGGAGAAAATATTTCATCAAAATCAATACCTTTCTTCTGTGCAAACCCCTTCACCACAAGTCTAGCTTTGTACCTCTATTTTCCTCCATCTTCTCCCTTCAGCCTGTAAACCCATTTATACTTCAATGTAGTTTTTCCTGTAGGAAACCTGACTAAGTCCCAAGACTGGTTATGCATTAAGGAGTCCATCTCTTCTTCCATGGCTACCTCCCACTTCTTCCTGCTTTCAATCTGCATTGCTTCTTCATAACATTCGGGTTCACCAGAATCAGTCAACAATAAATAATAGAATGAAGAAGAGTATCATTCAGGGGGTCTACTTATCTTGACAGATCTTCTAACACCACTTTCAGGTGTTTGGGGTGCCTGTTGCTATTGTGGTGGTTGCTGTTGTTGTGGTTGTTGATTATTATTATTTTCAGGCACCATTACTTTTTCAGTGATTTCATCAAGAATTGCGTATTCCTTGTTTTCTTTTTCCTGTTTCTTTTCCTGCAACTGATTCTTATACAATACCTTTTCATTGAATATTACATCTCTACTCCTAATGATTTTATGATTTTCGTAATCATATGAGTGATAACCAAAATCATTAACATCATATCTAATAAAGGTACATTTCTTTGACTTTGCCTCAAGCTTTGTTCTATTTTCTTTATCAATATGGACAAAGGCCTGACAAAAGGCTTTAAAAAAGAGTAGTTTACCTTTTTTCCTGTCCATGCTTCCTCTGGAACACCACCATCCAAGGAACTTGAAGGCTCTCTGTTGATTAGATAAACAACAATATCTACAGCATCTGCCTAAAATTGTAAAGGCAATCCTACATGCAATCTCATGCACCTTGCACCCTCCATGATTGTTCTCTTAATCCTTTCTGACACACCATTTTCTTGTGGTGTTCTTGGATCTGTCTTCTCTCTGTGAATTCCATGCTCTGAAAATTACCTATCAAACTCGTTGTTGCAATATTCACCTCCATTGTTTGATCTGAGACACTTCAATCTCTTTCTTGTCTCAATCTCAACCAAAGCTTTCCATTTCTTGAAAGTATCAAATACATCAGATTTATTCTTAATACAATAAATCCAAGTTTTTCTAGTTGCATCATCAATAAAAGTAACATAATAACAAGAGCCACTGAGAGATGATACTTGAGCAGGTCCCCATACATTTGTATGCACACGCTCTAATTTTTCACTCTTCTTTTCTTTCCCAACTCTGAGAAATCTGACTCTCTTTTGTTTTCCATAAAAGCAATTCTCACAGAAGTCCAAATCAACATTCTTCAAACCTGGCAACAAATTCCTTGATTGAAGAATCTTCATCCCCTTTTCACTCATGTGTCCGAGCCTCTGATGCCATAATGTTGCATCTGCTCCTTTGGAAGCTAAAGCATTAACAGAGTTAGAAATACCATTTCATAAATACAATGTACCAACCTTTTCACCTTTTGCTATTACTAGGGCTCCTTTGGTAACCTTCCAAACTTTATCTATGAAATTTGTCACACAACCTTCACCACTTAACTGCCCTATTGAAATCAGATTTTTCTTTAGATCTGAAACATGCCTTACCTCCTTTAGTAGCCATCGGTTTCCATTTTGCTGTTTTACAAGAATCTTACCCATTCCAACAATTTTACAAGGTTTATCATCACCCCAATGAACTTGTCCAAAATCTCCTTGAACATAGTCATGAAAGTATTCCTTATCTGGTGTGGCATGAAATGAGGCCCCTGAATCTACCACCCAGGAATCAGTAATATTTTTGAAAGAAAGAATGAAAGCATCTTCTAACACCTCACTTGTCACATTTGCTTCATGATTGTTTTCTTGCTGTGCATCTCCTTCTTTTCCCTTCCGAGATTTACATTCTTTCTTTAGGTGTCCTTTCTTTCCACATTTCCAGCACACTATCCCTGATCTGGACTTGGATCTACCTTTACTTGATTTACTACGATATCTTGAGCTCCTTCCTCTTTCCATTTTTCTTCCCCTAGACTCTCCACTCAAAGCATTACCCGATGTCTCACCAGAGCTTTTTCATCGCATTTCCTCACTAAGGATAGCACTGACAACATCATCAAACTTTAAAGTACTAGATCCAAAAACAAAGTTACTAATGGACATTACTAAACCATTCCAACTTTCTGGAAATGAGCACAATAATAACAGAGCTCTAACTTCATCATCAAAGTTTACCCCTATAGAACATAACTGACTTGTAACAGTATTAAAATCATTTAAATGGTCTGCGAAAGATCCACCTTCTGACATCTTCATATTAAATAATCGTTTCATAAGAAATACCTTGTTTGAGGCCGAGGGTTTTTCATATAGTTTCTCCAATGCCTTAATCAAACTGTTTGTCATTGTTTCCTTCGAAATGTTTAAGGAGACCAACGCTGCGAGGCACAACTGTACTATTCCGAGTGCCTTTTTGTTGAGAAGGTTCCATTCTTCATCTATTATACTTGTCAGCATCTTTGTTTTTCTGCCCAATGGTAGGTACAGATCTTTCTGATACAGATAATCTTCCATCTACATCTTCCACAACGAGAAGTTTTGGCCGTTAAATTTCTTGACCCTAAACTTACCATATTCCGCCATTGCTCCCACTCGAACGAGGAACCCTTCTTTTCTGCGAGTTTATCAGCCAAACAGACCTTCGACTCTAATACCAGTTGTTAGAATATTATATATTACAGAGAAATGGAACACATAAAATATTGCAGAAATATAAACACAGAAAATGCATAAAACAAGAGAGACACAAATATATGTGGTTCACCCAGTTTTGGCTACGTCCACCTTGAACAACCAGTCCTTCCTTTCTATTATCCAGCAAAATGAAGAGACACAACCTACAACAGATCCACTATAATATCCTGTGTTTTCTCTCACAGTCTCACCTCTCTATTTCTCACTCGGAAGAATACACATCTATTACACAGCCTCAAATACAATGCCCTCATACAAAGAGAGGGGTTGCCTTCTAGGGGAAAAAACCCTAAACTAAAAATAAGTTCTACCATCAGATCATCCGCCTAATGAACGGTCCAGATTGACTAGAAATTACTATACTTTTACAAGGCAGTTTTACATCTGTTTTTAGCTTCAGGGGCACTGCCCCCGAGCCCCTGTCGGGGGATCGCAGGCTCCCTGACCACCTCGCATGGAGGGGTGTACAAACTTCCTGGGGTATACATCTGGCTGAAACAAAGACCTCTAAACAATCATGGTCCATACTCAACATCAAATTCTATGAAAATATAGTCTTTCATGATTGGTCCAAGCATATTGATATCTGGTATCATCATCTCAAAGATTGTGTATTGAAGTGGATCACGTTGTTAGATTACATTCCCATGGAGGAGAAAGATGCAAACATCTTAACAAAGGCATTGTCAATATGTAAATTCGAGTTTCGCAGAGATATGATTAGGGTAGTTGATAATCCCTTTCTTGTTGAGAAATGACAACAAGAAATTCTAGTTTAATTTTTCCTTGAATTAAACTGTGAATTAAATTTGAATTCTATTCTCATAGCAACTTGAAATAGCTAAATTAAGTTTATTAAACTTACTTAACTTAGGAAATTTGAGTTGGAAATCTTTTGGAAGTCATGTATATGTTATCCCTACTTTGTAGTGTTAGAAAATTGTATATTACAAAGCAATGGAACACATAAAATATTGCAGAAATATAAACATAAAAAATGCATAAAACAAGAGAGACATAGATATACGTGGTTCATCCAGTTTGGGCTACGTCCAAAGAGAAACATCCAGTCTTTCCTTTTATATTATCCAGCAAACTAAAGAGATACAACGGACAATAGATCTGTTGTAATTCCCTCTTCCCTCTCAATCTCCTCTCTCTTCCTCACTTAGAATACAGATCTACATAAACGCAATATAATTCCCTCATATATAGCAAGGGTTGCATTCTAGGGAAGAAAACCCTAAATTAAACATAACTTCTATCATCAGATATCTGCCTAATGAACGACCTAGATTGACTACGAAATTACAACATTTTACAAGGAAATTTTACATCTATTTTCAACTTCGGGGGCGCTGCCCCTGATCCCCTTGCCAGGTGGGCTCCCGAAGGTCGCAGCTAGCCCCCCTGGACCCCCCTGCAGTGAATATTTTACAAGTGGCATTGCTACCCCATTACGAACTAGGGTCCAATGTGGTGATACCTTTGAATACAAAAGATAATCAGGCTCCACATCCAACAATCTCCCATTTGGAGACTGATTATAACAACTCCACTGCTACTTCAATTGTTGGAAAATGACTCCACTTTGGACCTGATTGTTTCTCATCTTCTTCATCATTATTGAAGACCAATTCAAACTGAGCAGATTCTCAGTTTCTCCCTGGTTGCAACTTTTATTAACATATCTGTAGGATTTTGGCTAGTGTGTATCTTTTCTAGCTTCAACTGTCCATCTTCCAATGCTGACCATATGGAATGGTACTTGAGCTATATATGTTTAGTCTTGGAATGAAATGCAGAGTTCGTTGCAAGATGTATGGCACTCAGGCTGTCACTGTATAACCTGCCCAACTCCTGCTTCTTACCCAATTCATACAGAAACCTTTGTAACCAGATCATTTCTTTACTAGACTCTATAGCAACAACATACTCTGCTTCTATTGTTGAGAGTGCAATAATACCTTGCAGTTTTGAGACCCAACTAACAGCTGTTCCACCTACAATAAACACATACCCTATTGTGTTCCTCCTGTTATGTCTATCACCTGCCATATCTGCATCAACATATCCCTGTAGAGCAATGTTTGAACCACCAAAGCATAATGCTTGATTTGTGGTACCTCTCACATACCTGAGAATCCACTTCACTACCATCCAATGTTATTTTCCTGGATTGTTCATGTGCCTTCTTACAACTCCCACTGCATGTGCAATATCAGGCCTTGTGCAGACCATTGCATACATTAAGCTTCCAATTATTGATGCATATGGAACTTTAGACATATGAGCCATTTCTTCCCGAGTCTTGGGACACTCCTCCTTACTTAATTTGAAATGGCTAGCCAAAGGTATACTAACTAATTTTGCATTATGCATATTAAACCTTTTCAACACCTTTTCTATGTACTCACTTTCAGATAATGTTAATATGTGATTATTCTTGTCTCAAGTTATTCTCATACCAAGGATTTGTTTTGCAGCACCAAAATCCTTCATTGCAAATGAGTTCGCCAATTTTCTTTTGAGCACATTTATTTCCTTCACGTTAGAACCTACAACAAGCATGTCATCTACATACAATAACAATATAATATAGCTGCCATCATTTTTCCTTTTGAGCTAAACACAATGATCAGAGTGACATCAAGTATAACCTTGTTCAGACATAAACCTGTCAAATTTTAGATACCACTGCGTTGGAGCTTGTTTTAAGCCATACAAGCTCTTCTTCAACCTACACTAGTTTCTCCTTCCCTTTTCCTTCATATCCTTGTGGCTGTTGCATATATATCTCTTCCTCCAAATCCCCATGGAGAAAGGTTGTTTTTACATCTAACTGCTCAAGATGCAAATCTTCAGCTACTCCTAGACTTAAAATAGTTCTGATTGAAATCATTTCAAAAACAAGAGAGAATATCTCATCAAAGTCTATACCCTTTTTCTTTGCAAACCCTTTCACCACAAGTCTAGCTTTATACCTTTTTCTACCTCCATCTTCTTCCTTCAACTTGTAAACCCATTTGTTCTGTAATGTTGTTTTACCTGCAGGAAACCTGACTAAGTCCCAAGTCTGGTTATGTGCTAAGGAGTCCATCTCTTCTTTCATGGTTTGCTCCCACTTCTTCCTAGTTTCTACCTGTACTACTTCTTCATAACATTCTGGTTCAACAAAATCAGTCAATAATACATAATATAATGAAGGAGAGTATCGTTTAGGGGGTCTACTAATCCTGGTAGATCTTCTAACACCACTTCTAGGTGTTTGAGGTGCTTGTTGCTGTTGTGGTTGTTGTTCTGGATGTTGATCATTATGATTTTTAGGCACCATCACTTTTTCTATGATTTCGTCAAGCACTATGTATTCTCTATTTTCTTTTTCCTGTTTCTTTTCCTGCGGTTGCTCCTTATACAAAACATTTTCATTGAATATGGCATCTTTGCTCCTAATGATTTTTTGTTTTTCATAATCATAAAAGTGATAAACAAAATCATTAACACCATATCCAATAAAGGTACATTTCTTTGATTTTGCCTCAAGCTTTGTTCTATTTTCTTTATTAATGTGGACAAAGGCTTCACAACCAAATGTCTTTAAAAAAGATTAGTTTACCTTTTTACCTGTCAATGCCTCCTCTAGAATACTACCATCCAAGGAACTTGAAGGACCTCTATTTATTAGATAAACAGTAGTATCTAAGGTATCTACCCAAAATTGTAAAGGAAATCCTGCATGCAATCTCATGCACCTTGCATGCTCCATGATTGTCCTGTTCATCCTTTATAACACACCATTATCTTGTGGTGTTCCTGGAATTGTCTCCTCTCCATGAATTCCATTCTCTGAACAATACCTATCAAACTCTTTGTTGTAATATTCACCTCCATTATCTGATCTGAGACACTTCAACCTTTTTTCTGTCTCATTTCCAACCAAAGCTTTCCATTTCTTGAAAGTTTCAAATACATCAGATTTATTCTTAATACAATAAATCCAAGTTTTTCTAGTTGCATCATCAATAAAAGTAACATAATAACGAGAGCCACCAAGAGATGATACCTGAGCAAGTCCCCATACATCTGTATGCACACGCTCTAATTTTTCGCTCTTCTTTTCTTTCCCAACTCTAAGGAATCTGACTCTCTTCTATTTTCCATAAACACAATTCTCACAAAATTTTAAATCAACATGCTTCAAACCTGGCAACAAATTTCTTGAGTGAAGAATCTACATCCCTTTCTCACTCATGTGCCCGAGCCTATGATGCCACAATGTCGTATCTTCTCCCGTAGAGGTTAAAGTATTAACAGAATTAGAAATACCATTGCATAAATACAATGTACCAACCTTTTCTCCTTTTGCTATTACCAGGTATCCTTTAGTGACCTTCCAAGTTTTATCTATAAAAGTAGTCACATAGCCTTCACCTCCCAATTTCCCTATTGAAATAAGATTTTTCTTCAGATATGGAACATGCCTTACCTCCTTCAATAGCCATTGATTTCCATTCTGCTATTTTGTGAAAATTGTACCCATTCCAATGATTTTACAGGGTTTATCATCACCTAATCGAACTTGTCCAAAATCTCCTTGAACATAATCATGAAAATGTTTCCTATTAGGTGTGGCATGGAATGAGGCCCCTAAATCTATCACCTAGGCATCAATAATATTTTCTAAAGAGAGAATCAAAGCATCTTGCAACACATTACCTGTTACATTTGCTTCATGATTATTTTCTTGCTACGTGTCTCCTTCTTTTCCCTTCCGAGACTTGCAGTCTTTCTTTAGGTGTCATTTCTTCCCACATTTCCAGCACACTATGTTATGAAACCAGCTTAAGAAAAGATATAAAAGATAGATCAACGCCTTAGAATTCAGCCTCTTCGAGGGGGCAACCTCCTTTACATTAC
>APFE030361047.1:0-28723 GCA_000404065.3 Pinus taeda | reverse complement strand
TTTTCTGGTGAAACTTCATAGTGTTGGGTGATCTAAGCTTTACTTGAGGTGAAGAAGGGCTTTCTTGCTGGAGGATGATGCTGGGTCATAACAATTGGTTGTAATCCTCTTGCTATTCTTGATATTAATAAAGCTATTCAAGTTTTCCTCCACATTCGTGTATGTTTGATTGTATATGCATTTGTGTGGTTAATACATATCTGGTCCTGTGTTATTTATGAATATAGATCTCTGTTCTTCGAAAGTATTATGCTGCTTTGATTCCACAGGTGCTCTTTGAAGCTGTGTAGACAAAGAAGGAGTGACAAAGATCTATCGAGAAGGAGAGGAACCGAGCAAGGAACCAAGCGCAAGACAAAGGTTGGTGTCCTCTGTTCCCCTCTTGTCTATTTTTCATAAAGGAAAATGAAAGTAGTTTTAACTTGTTTGTTTCTAAGATAGCTACCAGTCTTAGTGGGAATAACAGCTCTAAGTGGACACTATTCCTGGTAACAACATACCATATGCTCTTGGGAGGTCAACAAATTCCAGGTTTTAACCTCCAGGATGCATTGTTATTCCATATGGGACACCTTTGTGTTCCTTCAAGAGAATGTGCGAAGATGATTTGGGAAGCGCACTACAGTCGGGCCGCTGGGAATTTCGGGGTCGAGAAAGTAGTGGTAGTACTACAAAAGTATTTCTATTGGCCGAATCTTTGGCAGGATGTGGGGAAGTACATCAGATCCTGCACTGCTTGCACCATCGCCAAACAGACCATCAAGAAGCAGGGTCTCTATACTCCGTTGCCTACCCCTAGTCGACCTTGGGAATCCATCTCCATGGATTACATGTCAAGCCTTCCTTTTACTAAGCATGGCAACGACTGTGTTTTTGTGGTCGTCGACCGATTCTCGAAGATGGCCATTATGGCAGCATGCAAGAAGAGTATCACAACAGAAGCCACTACTAAACTCTTCTTTGAACAAGTGTGGGTAAACTTTGGGATCCCATGGTCTATCATCTCAATTCATGATAGCAAGTTCCTCAATACATTTTAGTCCAATCTCTGGTTGATGCTGGATACCAAGCTCACTAAGTCCACAACTTTCCATCCCCAAACTCATGGCCAAATTGAGGTCATCAAAAGGATGATTGCACACATTATGCGCATGTACAACTCAAAGCATCCACACACATGGGATGAGAGCATCCCTTATGTCCAGCATAGCTACAACCAGGCTCTCCACAGCTTGACTGGCCGCAACCCTTTTCAAGTGGGCTTGGGATTCTAGCCACTATGTCCCATTGATGTGGCCATACCAGCTGCAGCAACTCAGGGAGATTCGACTCATGTCTAGTCCGAAGCCGACAAGGCAAATAACTTCATTGAGCATATTCAACATATTTGCCAACAGGTCAATGAAATATTGGACAAAACCAATGCCAAGTACAAGTAGCGGCATGATCAACATCGGGTGCCACACAAGTTCTAGGTGGGCGACAAAGTTTGGCAACATTTGCGGAAGGAGCGCCTCGCTGGGCCCCACCACAAGATTCGCCCTCTCCGATATGCGCCATACATCATCACCAAGGCTATGGGAGATAATTCTTTTGAGCCTAGCATTCCCCCATTCCTTGGCCTACACCCAATGTTTAAGGTGAATCACCTTCGGCCATACTTTCCACCATTACTAGACACATCCAACATTGCAGAACAACTCACACAAATAGAGTTAAATCCAGATTGCATGGAACAAGCTGCAATTGATCAGATCATGGAAATGCAAATCAAGCACACTCACAACAGTAAATCCAACTGTATCGAGTTGTCAAAGCAGGCCAACTCCTTCACCAGGGCAAGTGGCTCACCATGGACCAAGTTTAGCAGAACTTTCCTCATCTCATGGAGGAACTCAACGCAATGGGGACCATTGCTTCCTAAGGGGGAGGAATGATCCAGGTGGATATTGGTGTCCACCTGCCAATTCCACTTGGACCCCCACCATTGTTTCTTTCAATCTTTCAGTTTCCTTAATTGTAGCACAGTTTACTATTTTTAGCAGTTTTTCGGGTCCTAAACTTCGAGCATCGTTTTGTGGCCATAAACGACGTTTTTTTGGCAATCTACCAACAACAATTTTGTGATAAAATTGTCTTTTCCATCATAATCCTCGAAGAGATCTTTCCAACGGGGTATCATGCACGTCAAACAGAGATAATATGACCAAGTCATGACCTTGGGAAGTTGGTTGTCCAACTAACCCCAACGGGGCCCATAAACTCTTGGTGTTACATCTCCTCGGGTTAGGGTTTTGGTTGATTAGGGTTTTCTCTTATTGTTCAATAATAAAAATTGCCTTGAGCCTCATTGTAACGTAGTTCAGAGGCATGTAGCCACAACATCTCTTCTGAGAGATAAGCTATCATCGTCGAGCTAGTCTCATTTCCATACTGTTTGTAAGCATATTTCATTATTTGATATTAGTCAAAGGAAGTTTTATTTTTGCTGCATCTTTGTATTTATGGTTATATCTGTAATTTGTTGCATTCCTGTTTAAATTTGGATCACGCATCAAAGAAGAAGACATCTATAAGATTTCATTTTGTACAAGGTATGGGCATTATGAGTTTGTGGTGGTTCCTTTTGGTCTTAATGCTCCACCCACCTTCATGTGCATGGTGAACAATGTGTTGTGCCCTTACCTAGATAAGTTTATGGTAGTCTTTGCTGATGATATATTGGTCTATTCAAAGAATGAGGAGGAGCATGCAAAGCATCTAGCAACAATATTGATATTTTTGAGAGAGCATAAGTTGTATGCCAAGCTCAGTAAGTGTAGCTTCTTTCAGTCTCAGATTCATTATTTGGGACATGTTGTTTCAAAGGAGGGGATGATAGTGGATCCAAAAAATATTAAGTCTATCATGGAGTGGCCAACTCTGAAGAATCTAGATGAGATCAAATCATTCATGGGATTAGCAGGTTATTACAAGAGGTTCATAAGGAACTTCTACAAGATTGGCTATCCTATCACATCTTTGCAGAGGAAAGGAAAGAAGTTTGAATGGATGACTGAGTGCACAAGTTGTTTTTACCAGTTGAAGTAGTTGGTTATCAATGCTCCAGTTTTGAGGACTACATATCCTGATAAGGACTTTATGGTTTGTACAAATTCTTGCAAGGAAGGATTGGGTGGAGTCCTTATGCAAGAAGGCAGGTGATTTGCTATGAATCACAGAAGCTGAATGAGCATGAGTAGAATTATGTGACTCATGATCTTGAGTTGGCATCTATCATTCATGCATTGAAGATGTGGAGACATTATCTCCTTGGCAAGAGGTTCATTTTGATGACTGATCATAGTGGATTGAGGTACTTGTTTGACCAACGTAATTTGAACGCAAGGAAAGCTAGATGGATGGCTATGCTCAATGAGTTTGACTTTGAAATCAGGTACATTAAAGGTAAAGAGAATCGGGATGCGGATGCTCTCAATAGGAGAGTGCAGGAGAATCATATTTCAGCTATGAGCTTTAATGGAACAGATTTGTAAGAGTGGATCTTGCATGCAGGGCAACATGATGAGAGGTACTAGAAGTTGAAGCAGAGATTGCATCAACGAGGTGATAAGAATGAGGAATAACCTTGCGGCAAATGGCTTGGTTAGATTTAGAAGCAAGATTTATGTGCCTCATGGTTGTGAATTGAAGAACCTTATTTTGAGAGAGTTTCATGTCAAACCATATTCAGGCCACCCATGATACAAAAAGACTTTGACAACTATTAAGAAGTTCTACTATTGGCCTAATTTGAAGAAAAAGGTGGCTGAGTTTGTTGCTAAGTGCTTGGACTGTCAATAGGTGCAAGTTGAATGTAAGCATCTAGTTGGTTTGTTGTAGCCTTTTCCAATTCTGGAATGGAAATGGGAGGTCATATCCATTGATTCCATTAAAGAATTTCCAAGGACATAAAGGCAACATGACTCCATCATGATTGTGGTTGACAGGTTGAGCAAGGTAGCTCATTTTATTGCAGTAAAATCTACTAATTCAGCTAGCAAAGTGGCTCAGATCTTCATTAAGGAGATAGTGAGGTTGCATTGAGTGTCCAAGAGGATTATATCAAATAGGGACACCAAGTTCATTTCCAGGTTTTGGAAAGAGTTGTTTGCAGGCTTGATGACTAAGCTAACTTTAAGCACAGTTGATCATCCACAGGCAGATGGATAGACAAAGAGGAATAATAAAATTCTTGAGGATATGTTGAGGATGTATGTCATGCAACAAAAAAGGAAGTGGGAGAAGTATCTTCCACTAGTGGAGTTTGCTTATAATAATAGGTATCAAGAATCCTTGGAGATGAGTCCATTTGAGGCTCTCGATGGGAGGAGTTGTAATACTCCTATCAGCTGGAGTGATCTAGTGATCAACATGGTGTTGATTGGACCATATATGTTGAGATAGATACAGCATGAAATGCAAGTTATTAGAAAGAATTTGAAGGCAACACGGGGTAGACAAAAGAGCTACGCGGATCAACATAAGGTATTCAAGGAGTTTCAGGTTGGAGAGAATGTATACTTGCATATCAAGCCCAATAAAAATTCCTTGAAGTTTGGATCATGTGCCAAGTTGGAACCTCAGTATTGTGGGTCTCTTGAGATCCTTAATAGGATTGGACCAGTGGTCTATAGACTTGCTTTGCATCCATCAATGAAAATTCATGATGTTTTTCATGTGTTATCTGCTTAAAAGATATGCACGAGATATTGATCATGTGATTGATTGGTCTATATTGCAGGCGAAACCAGAAGGAGAGTTCCTATCAGAGCCTCAATGCATCCTATAGGGGAACAAGCTCATGCTCTGAAATCGATCAATATAGGAAGTTAAAGTGCAATGGAAGAAAAGCTACATGGGATGTGGTTGATTAGATGTGGGCATTATATCCTTCTTTATTTGTTGGTTGAAGCAAATGTGCTTTGGTATGTGTACACATCTGTGTGTGTGTGTGTGTGTGTGTGTCATTGCAAATACTATATCAATTTGTGTTTATAAAACTTGAATAAGCAATATGTCATTACATATATCGCACCGAGTTGTGTTTATAAAGCTCCATAAGTTGTATGTTGTTATGTTTTTTCAACAATTTTTTCTAGTTATAAGTGTCATAGAAAACCGAGGACGGTGTTCCCCCTAGGGGGGGGGGCTTTGTAACAACCCCAGGTTAAGTTTCCATGTAAATAAATCAAACCAAGGTCATGGGACACATATTCCAAGCTAAACGAGGGGGGAAACACTACATTGGGAATCACTTGTGCTTATTTATTTATTGGATATGGAAAATGGCATTAACATTGGCAAGAGGCAAAAGGAAATAAACGATAAATTATTTATTACCGGCTAGCAAGGACATGTGGCAAGGTGCAAAAGAAATAAAGAAAATGAAGGAAATTCCACTTCAGCATGTGGGGAAGAGGAAGAGATAAGAAAAAGAGAAAATAGTAAAAGAATATGCATGGAAAGGAAAATGAAGAAAAAGGAAAATAAAAAGAAAAGAAGTGAGAGAGACATCATTCTAGCATTATTCACTTTTGGAAGAGAGCAAGGAGAGAGCACTTGGAGAGCACTTGGACATCACTTGGTCACAAGGAGGAACAATCAAGGAAAGCGAGGAGCATAAGAGGAAGATTGGAACATAAGCCAACAAGAGGATTTTTGCAAATAACATGTTACATGTTTGATTATCTTGCTGGGATTTGAATGCATGGTTCATGCATTGGATTATTGGTCATTTTTCTATCATTGGCATGGGGATTTGCTTGGATTGACAGTTATGTACAATCTTGCTTATGCCATTTCTTGAATAGCCATGATGTAATGGGTTCCTTGTTTGGTTAAGCTTTGGATTGTCGGTGGATTTTGGATCCTGGTTTAGGTGATCTCAAAATAATCTCAAGGGTTGAGGGTGGAGATGGTTTTCTCCGAGAAGCTCTTGATAGGTGGGTGGAGACAAGGAAATTCCTCTGGTTATGGTGAAGAAATTCTAAGGCATCCAAACTTGTATTTGTTTTTGGTGATTTATATACTGGTTTAGGTGAAACCACTGTGGCTTTAGGGTGGAGGTGGTTTAACCTATGGATTACCTATTTGGTTATGTTTTGGTTTATCCCATGTGATCCCACTTTCATGCTTAGAATATGGCATGACAGTGATTGGTCGAAAGAAAGATTTTGGTTCAGCCCAATCTATGGCTGGGTGGTACGCGAAAGTCACTGACTTGGTTGACACTATGCATATGTTATTATGTGTTATCCTTTAATTAGAACAATGAGCACAAGTTTTGTTTTAATGTGTGATTATGTGACTAGTTTTTCATGGTTTGATTTTGGTTAAATGTTGGTTACATGCATGGTATATTTCTTATGATGTGAAGAGATATTGTTATAGATCTTACTCATGGTTGAAAGGCTCTTGAACGTTTTATATGGATGCATGTGCTAATATTTGTTGTTACAACTAAGTATGAGAGGGCAACAATCCTTCTTGATGAACATATGAAGAAATTGATGAAACAATGAACAAATTATGTATTCATGACCTACATGTACTATGTTTACAAAGTGTTTGTCTAAATGATTCACGTGTTGGACAAGTTTTGAACTAGAGTATAGCCTATAACAGAGCATATAAACACACATATCTTATTTATATAATTATGGAGAATTCTGAGCAGTTAGCTTGTAGGCAAGGCCTAAAAATCCAAAACAAAGGTCGTGGCCATATGCACAGAAAGAGCCTGAAATTTCAGCCACAACCGCACGAAGGATGAGTTATGAAACTGGGCTATAAATCTTGGTTGAAAGTGGTTCCAACTCAGAGGAAAGGTCACCAATGGAAATGGTTTGATATCTAGGTGTTCACGTGTCTCTGGGTGATGCAATAAGGTTTGACGAGTAGACCCCACTTCCATAATTGGATCTTGGATGTTGGATCATGCATAGTAACTCTCAGCGCATGTTTACCCTAGTGAGCAGGCAAATGTGGGGTGGGGTGTTACAAAAGCCTTGCTACATAGTATAGTGTCTGGACATGAATGCTGATATGTGTTTATTATAATATATGATCTACAAATTATATGCTAATTACAATGATGTTTAATGAGATCAAGTTGTTGACTAGTGTTCTATCTTGCAACTTGATGTTTCATATATGCTTACGACCATGCACTCATGGTAGGGTATCAAGGCTATGAAGAACATGCGTTTATTGATATTAATAAGTGGCCAATAGTTATGTGTGTATGAAAACACACAAGAGAACACAAGGAACAATAGAAGAACCAAAAGGCATGAGCAACATGATGATGTGGTATAGCACTGACATACAACGTCATAGGTATGAGGAAGAATCAGTTGAGAAGAGAGGAGAGTCAATATCTCCTGATTGGCTAGACACATTGAGAAGCTTAAAGGTTGAGTTGGGGAGTTGTAAGGTTGAAAATGAGAAGATTGTAAAGGCTCAGGAGAAACAGGGTGAAGTTAATGTAGTCATAATGCAAAGTTTATTAGATTTAAAGAGGCAAAAGTAGCATGAGATAGGATCTAGTTACAAGTATAGGAAAGGCTCATCAGGATTGCAGAGACAAGAAGCAAAGACTGAAGGAACAAAGGGCACCAGATCTAGGAAAATGTAAAGGAAATCCAGTGAAGATATGGTAAGCGGAGGTACACTGTTGAGTACTCCAAAGAGGAGGACAGGTAATCATGGGCAACATTCAGGTGTTGCTACTAGAAGGCACCACCACCAGAGAAAGAGAGAAAAATATTACATGCCAGAATAATTTAGGAAGGCCAAGCCTCCTACATTTAATGATGATTTAAAGAAAATAGAAGAAGCAGAAGCATGGTTGCTTGGGATGAAGAATTTCTGCAAAGTCCACAATTACTCTAAAAACATGAAAGAAAAATTGGCCACCTCGAGTTTGAAGGGAAAGGCTGACATTTGGTGGGAGTAATTAAAGAATGTGAAGAACATCAAGGATGAGGAGTTGTTATAGAAGGAATTTGAGAAGTATTTCAGAGAAAGTTACTTATATCAGAGGTGCTATGACAACAAGGCTAAGGAGTTTTAAGAGCTTAAGTTACGACAACAATAAGATGAATAGTATATAACAAAAAAATATAATTAATGGGGTATTTTCCCTACCTCAAAGATGAGGAGAATGTGAAGGTTCAAAGGTATATGAAGAGTTTTCCACAAACATTCAATGAACGAATTGAGTTTCATGAGCCACAAACTCTTGAAGACACAATTAGAAAAATGAAATATTTCTAAGGGAAATCCAAACACAAGTTGGAATATAGGACTGAGTGGAAAGCAAAGGGGAACCTCAAGTTTAAAAGAAATAAGTAGGGAATTACACAATAAAAATTTGAAAGAAAGAAGTTGGGCTTGGCTACCAATAATAAAAACAAACCCCAACAATGATTTATAAACATCGGTAGAGGCCAATCCACTCAGGTCATGGGTGAGGAAGCCAAAAATTATGGAGGAGAACCGTTGAGATGTTGGAAATGTGGATAGAATAAAAGAAAAAGAGGTTGCCCCTAGCAAAATAGAGAAGAACCATGATTATACAACGTTCAGGAAGTCGAAATAGTTCAGGACATACCTCAGAATGTGCCCATGATTTAAGCTGCAGTAGATAATTGGAAAGATTGTGATCATGCATTGATCATTGAAATGGAAGGTAT
This sequence comes from Pinus taeda, assembly GCA_000404065.3. Lineage (NCBI taxonomy): Eukaryota > Viridiplantae > Streptophyta > Pinopsida > Pinales > Pinaceae > Pinus > Pinus taeda. The sequence continues at coordinate 19,985 of APFE030361047.1, read as the reverse complement.
GATAAATAATCAATGTATTTGCATTGACGTAAGGTCAAATTTTAGTTATGTGATTCCCATTGTTGTTGAGAGATGTGCATTGAATAAAGAAGCGCACAAAGACTCTTGCCTCGTACACTTGGATACAGGGACAAGACTGCAGGTGGAGCACATTGTTAAAATCATGTCCCTTTTTGTTGGGAAACATGTCAACAACAACTGATTTTAATTTTCTTCCACTGGGTGTTTATGATGCTCTTCTAAAAATGGACTAGTTGGTCCTCTATAGAACAAAAGTCGATTACTTTGAAAAATCAATTGAGTGCCTTAATGAAGATGGTGGAAGGGTAGCGCTGCAAGGGAAGTAGAAACCCACTTTAAGTCGCTTAATAACAATGCTGCAAGCCAAGCGGTGCAACTAGAAGAGGTGCACTTTGTTCATTGTACAAATAACTAGTAGTTTGGGAAATCATAACAACAACAACATGTTGGAACATTCAATACTAAAATGATTTGCAAATGTATTTCCTGGGGAATTTCCTAGTTTACTTCCACACAAAGAAGTGGATTTTTCAATAGAATTGTTACCTATGTCAACACCATCATCCAAATCCCCTTATAGAATGAGTACTTTGAAGTTGATAGAGCTGAAAATACAACAAAATGAGATGTTGGACAAGGTTTATGTTAGGTCGAGTGTGTCGTCATGGGGAGCACTTATCTTGTTCATGAAGAAAAATGATGCCACACTAAGGTTGTGCATACACTACAAACATCTTAACAAACTCACCATAAAGAATAGATACCCCTTGTTGTGGATCAATGATTCATTTGATCAACTATTTAGAGCATGAATGCTTTCAAAAAATAATTTGAGATCTGGGTATCGTCAGTTGCATATTAAAGATGAAGGCATTTATAAAACAACATTCAGGACAAGATATGGTCATTACGAGTTCGTGGTTGTGCCCTTTGGGATTACCAATGCACCTGCTACTTTTATGTGTCTCATGATAACATGCTTAGTCCATATCTAGACAAGTTTGTGTTGGCTTTTGTGGATGACATATTGGTTTGTTCAAAAACCAAATAGGAGCACAAAGAACATTTAGTTGTGTTGCTATAGTTGTTAAGGAAACATAAGTTCTACATAAAGCTTAGCAATTGTGATTTATTTCAATCTTAGATTCAGTATATGGGACATGTAGTCTCAAAAGAGGGTATAGTAGTTGACCCAGAAAAAGTTAAAGTAATCATGGAATGGGCAACACCAAGAAATGTGCCTGAAGTAAATCATTTATGGGACTAGCAGTCTATTACAGGAGGTTCATCAAGAACTTCTCTAGAATTGGTTACCTAATCACAACATTGCAAAGAAAAGTGAAAAATATCAATGGACAACGAAATGTACTATAAATTTTGAACAATTGAAGCAATTTCTTACACATGCACCAATGTTGAGAATAATAGACATAGACAAAGACTTTGTGGTATGCACAAATGCTTGCAAAGAGGGACTTGGTGGAGTCTTGATGCAGGAAGACTAAGTGGTTTGTTATGAATCCCATAAGTTGAATGAGCACTAGCAAAATTTCGTGATTCACGATTTAGAATTGACTACCATTATTCATGCATTAAAGATGTGAAGACATTATATCCTGGGAAGGAAGTTCACTTTAATGATATATCACGAGGGTCTGAAGTATTTGTCTGACTAGCCAAAGTTAAATTCCCATTAGGATAGGTGGCTAGCATTAATCAGTGAATTTGACCTTGAAATTAAATATATAAAGGGAAAGGAGAACAAAGTTGATGATGCACTTAGTAGGAGGTTACAACTGTCTCATATAACAACAATGATTTCATATGGAACAAATGTGTAGGAAAATATTAAAGCAATTGAATAACAAGACAAGATGTACCAACAAGTAAAAGAGAAGATACAACAAGAGTTGGAAGGAGTGAAGAATAAAAATCTCACCCTCTCCAAGGATGGGCTAATAAGATTTAAAAATAGGGCATATGTGCCAAGTGAGGGTGACTTGAAGAGGCTCATGTTAAATGAGCTCAATAAAAAGGCCTTATTTTGGCCACCCAAAGTATTAAAAGATGCTAACAACCATCAAGAGGTTATATTATTGGCCCGGTTTGAAAAGAGATGTGGTTGAATTTATTTACAAATGCATAGAATGTCAACAAGCAAAGATTGAATGCAAGCACCTAACAGGACTACTACAACCAATCCCCATATTGGAATGGAAATGGGAAGTGATTTCCATGGATTTTACTATAGGTTTTCCACGGAAATCCAAGCAACTTGACGCAATAATGGTTGCGATATATAAGTTTAGCAAGGCATCTCACTTTGTGGGTGTCAAATCCACTCATACAACAAGTGATGTGGCCTAAGTATTTAGAAAGAAATAGTGAGGCTACACGAGGTACCCAAGAAAATTATCTCTAATAGAGACGCAAAATTTACTTCAAAATTTTGGAAATGACTGTTTGTTGATATGGGAACAGAACTAGCCTTTAGTACAACATACTATACACAAATAGATGGGAAGATTGAGAGGACAAACAAGGTATTGGAAGACATGCTTTGCATGTTTGTCAAACACTAACTAAGGAAGTGAGAGGAGTCTCTTCAACTAATGGAGTTTGTTTATAGTAATGGATACTAAGAATTGTTAAAGTTGAGTCCATTTGAGGCTCTTTACCGAAGGAAATGCAACATTCCTATCAGTTGGAGTGATCCCGTGAGTAGCGTCCATATTGGGTCTGATATGTTGAAGGAGATGGAACAGGGAATGGTGACCATCAGGGAAAATTTGAAAGTGGCTCAAGATAGACATAAGCGCTACGTGGACCAACATCGAGTACATAAAGAGTTTAAAGTAGGGGAGCATGTCTACCTATGAGTTAGACCCAAGAAAATCTCTTTGAAAGTTAGGTCTTGTCCAAGTTGGCACCACATTATTGTGGGCCATTTCAGATTTTAGAGAGAATAGGGATGATGGCATATAGATTGGTGTTACCTCCTACAATAAAAGTTCATAATGTTTTCCATGTTCCTTTACTTTAAAAATACATACATGATACTAATCATGTGATTGATTGGTCAGTGCTATAGGTAGAACTAGAGGAAGAGTTCCAGTCAAAACCTTTGTGCATCCTAGATTGGAGGTAGATTGCACTCGAGACTCAAGTAATCAAGCAAGTCAAGGTGCAGTGGAGGCACTTTGGGCCCGAGGAAGCCACATGTGAGATGGATGATCAAATGTGGGTGTTCTACGCACTTTTGTTTGTCGATTAAGCAAATGTAAATATGATTGTAAATTGTTGTATAGAGCCACGTATACAAAGCTCACATTGGTCTTTTATGCTTGGTTTAAAGCATGTTGTATTCATGTTCAGGTACAAAAACACCGAGGATGGTGTGCCTCCAAAGGGGCGGGGTTTGTGATAACTCTTTTTGGTTAATCCCCTCTTGTAAATATTTAATAAAAAATGTTATAGTTAAATTGTGGAAATGTAAGCACAATTAACTAGTTGAGAAATGAGACACAAATTTTAGAGCTTTGGGGAGGAGATTACTTGGGAAATTGGTTCTTTAATGACAATCACGGGTTGATTGGTGGGATTTAAATGGAGTGATTGCATCTTTATGAAGTTTAAGGAAGTGTATGGGCTTCCCCAAAAAGGGAGGACAAGCCCATACTCCTTTTGGGAAAGTCCACAAGCAAAAAAGGATTGGACATTAAAGAAAGGAACTGTGTTGGAAGGGAAATTTGTCAAGCAAGCAATTTGAATTAGGTAGCGACAACAATAGCGAAGGGGGCTTGGGGGAAAGTCCAGTTAGAGGATAGTAGAGAGCAACAAGTTGAGTTGAGGAACAACACTAGAGCTAGAAGAGAATTACAAAGAGGAAAAATAGTAGCTTGAACAACAATTTGAGGAGGGTAGCTTATTGTCGATTGATAGTGGGGAAGGAGAAGTTCACTTGCAGGCATTGCCAGGAGTGACATATTTTTAGGTGTAAGCATTGGAAGAACAAAATGTACATCTCTTAGGTGAAGGGTAAAGGTTTTATGGATTCCTGGTTTGGGTGGATAGCTTGTTTACTTTGGATTCCTAATTATAAAGTGTCCATGGTGTCTTCGAGTGCTTGACTATAGGCCTAAAAATTATTTTCAGTGAGCTTTGGACTCTAGGTTAGGTTGGAGCTACTGAAAGTATTGTTGCATAGATACAAATGAGATAGATGGTGATGTCTCTGGAGTCCCAAAGTTTGTAGATTGACTGGTTATTTCCTTTGAGCACTCCTCTTCAAGCTTTAAATTTGACTCGAGGGTGGTTGACAATAACAAAGGCTCGAGTGTAGTCATCCTAAAGTTAGGTGGAGAGTTGAGGTCACGATCTTAGTTGCTAGTGTTTCATATAATACAGGATAAGTCGTTTAACTTATGCTTTCTTTGTTGTTACTTCATTGAAATGAATGAGCTATGGTATTCTAACATGTATTGTTGTTAAAGAATTCATATGCTCTATGTGTGCTTAAACTATTGTGGATGAATGAAATCTCTTTCTCTCACATTCATCCATAACAAAAGGACAGATTTCATTCATCCACAATAGTTCAAGCACACATAGAGCATATGAATTATTTAACAACAAGAGATGTTAGCATATCGTAACTCATAAAGTTAAAAGAAAATTAACAAATTACAAAGAGGTGATCGCTTAATTTAGAAAAACACAAACATTTCTTTGTTTTGACTAATTCAAAGAAGAAAATCAACATTGTTAAAACAAAAATAATTTTCATGAATTCCATAATGAAATAAGCTATTAAGATAATTCTTAAAACATTGTGAGTTGAGAAATTTTATAAACATTATATAGTAGAAACAATTTCTCTTAAAAATATTTAAGATACACTCATATTATATCATAATTTTTTTTTTAAAAACTATAATAATTTTAAAATACATTTTAAAATAAAAAATAAACTTATAAAAATAAATCAAAACAATTCCTTTCTTTTAGCTATTTTTTTAAAGACTTCCTAACTAACAAAATTTAATTTTAAATAAACATTAATCATTAATAAATTTGGATATCATATTTCATTAATTCCCTCTTATGAATCTGATCCATATGCTCTCACCAATACCATTTGGTAAAATTTCTCCGACGTTAACCTCACCTCTCCCCCTGTGGCTCATGACACCCTACGCTTACACTCTTTCTTTAGGCTGCAACAAATTCTGTTACCTTAAAAAACAAACTATTGGTCTGCGATAATGAAAGGGGTGGCTATGGAGCTGGCCAGTATGAGTATGTACACAGGCATTTTGGTGTCCCTAAATCCTCTTCTGTTCCATGTGCCCACCATTTCGTCCGTTGCATGCAAACTTCACACTCCAATTTTACCACAACTAAGATGTTATAGCCAATTCAATGTGGGGAATTCAGTTAATAGTGAATCGTATAATAAGGAAGATAATGCTGAAGAAGAATACAGGGGTGGTTATGGAGGTCTGAAGTTCAAGGGCACTGTGCCAGATGGTACTCCAAAATTGCGACTCGACGCTTGGGTGGCCGGACAGCTGCAGGAGGTGAGCAGAGCTCGCATACAGTCCAGTGTTCGTCAGGGCCTTGTGCAAGTAAATGGCCACCCCGTTAACAAGGTATTCACTGTTTCTCCTCCCAGCGGTCAATAACAACCCATAATGCTCATTGGGTATTGAAGAAAAATACAATAATGTTTAATCTGTACAAGTGTTGTATTTTGGACAGTGTTTTCCAAAATAGATAGCTGTATGGAGGAGATAGAAATAAAAGATACCAGAGGGCTAAAATTGGTCCTAGACTGCCTAGTGATCGTCATAATTTTTCGTTCAGCGAGTCATGTTTAGCATACGTAGCTTCCTGCAGGATTGAGTTTCAACACAAAACACAATTACATATGTCAGGAATATTTGGAAAAAGATATATACAATTCATAGCTATATTTTTTGTGTCCAGTAAAATTAGGGCAAAGATGCACTTTCTGTCTCCTCCCCTCTCTCTCACACACGCAATGCAAGGTATTGATATGCAAAATCCCTAACAACATCTAGCATAGCAACAATCTCATTGACTCAAGGACAAGTATCAGAAAAACATACAATTTATGAACGTCTACCCCGGTGCGCACACTAGCAGTAGGCGTAAGCATCATTGAAACTAATAAAAAGCCACTGCAGTTGCAGGATCTGGGTCATTGTCTTTGGGCTTCGTCCAGTCGGTTGTTTCTGGAGGCTTATAGACAACCAGCACCCTCATGTTAATTTTTTCTTGTTGCTCCAACTTGTTTTTTTTTAAACCATGGGAATTGGTAACCAATTGAAGTGATCTCCAACTTGTTACCCTCATGGCGGGCACTCCACTCTAGGGGAGTATTCCTCTTTTCTTGATGGAGTTTTAGTTTTACTTCATATTTTTGGCACTTGTAAGAGAGAGGTTCTCTTACAACTATGACAGATTCCCGTACACGTAAAGCACACTATTATAAGAAAGATTGCCTTATTAACTATGATGCATTTATGAAGGACTGACAGCTGCTAAGTAAGGCACATTCCTTGACGAGAGATTCTTTGTACAAGTGCTGGATTACTTCTTTATTAAAGGCTAATGGATCAGGTGCTATCTTTAACATAGGTTGGGCAATCCACTAGGTGAGATTCCTTTGCATATTGAGTGCTCCATTTGAGGCTATAGTCAGTGGTACCCCCCCTCCTGCTGCTATTCTACAAAGAAGGGAAGTGTGCACTAGGTTGAGAAGTTCAGTGATTGACTTTGCTAATGTGTGCTTGAGAGACACTGTTCTGTTTTGTAATATTTCCTTTGGATGAACAAGAGGAATTTCACTGCTGTTACATCGTTCCAGTGTGCTGTCCATTACATTAATGGTGTGTATATTGGTGTGAACAAGAAGAATGTCACTGCTGTTACATAGTTCCAGTGTGCTGTCCATTACATTAATGCTGTGTATTTCCTAGATCCAGTTGCCATTTTATGCAGGGCTGATCTCATCTCCTGATATGTGGTATTTACTTCTGAGTTTTCCATTCAATGTTTTTGTTTATGCAGATCTGAAGCTTTGATTGGTGTTTCAATCTTTCAGTTTTAGTTGTTGGAAAAATTCTTTGAGTGCAGATCTGTGTATCACGTGGATGTAAAATAATAACATGTTATCAGTACTGCGCATTTGAGTTTTTTCAGATGCGTGTATGGAATGGGCTGCTACTAGCGAGAGGGAAGTGCTGGAAGACTTGATCGAGTGTGATGCCTAAAAATATCTAATGATTGGAGAGATCTGTGCTAGAGATTGGTACCAGCTTTTCTAAAGGGTTGAGTGTGTAATGTTCTAGCAGCTCCAGATATTGGAGTGTGATTTGTGCTCTGGAGGGTTGTTTCATAACTTGTGGTAGGTTGCTGATTCGATTTCATTCGCTGATCTGTTTGTGGAAGTTTGTTCTAAGTTCGCAGGATGACTACTATTGTTCTTAGAGAGTGTCTGTCTAGAATGTGCTTCCAACTTTGCATCTTGGAAGTGCTATTTGCAAATGTTGTTGGAGATGGGTCTTTGGGGGATTGTAGAAGGGACTAGTGTTGCTCTGATTGCTAATACTTTGTTTTCCACACAGAAGAAGAGTGTTGTAAAAATGAAGAAAATCCTTATGGATTTGATGAAGCACCATTTGACCCCTGACACCATAGGAACTTAGCTGATGAGATATATGTAGTATTGATCACTCTGTATCTGAGTGAGAATGCATCCTAGAAATTGCTAATGAAGAATCAACACACATGCACACAAGTGACACAGACAGAGTGACTAGTTACTTGATGAAGATTAACCAGATCAAATATTTGATTTTGACCATAGGGATGAAGCTTGAGAACAAGGAGCTGGTGTGTGTGGTACTGAATGGGTTTTCAGAGCCATGGGAATCGTTTATGTAGAGTGTCTATGGCCATGAGTACATGCCTACCTTTGAGCAACTCTAGGATGCCTTAATCCAAGAGGAGACAAGGAGAGTAGCAATCATAGCTAGCAATAATAAGATCCCAAACCAAGTCATCATTAGTAAGGAGAGGAAGGGAGGAAAGAAGGGAGGACCCAAGAAGGGTCACAAGGAACATTCATGTTCATCACACCATGGGAAAGAAGACATGAGTCATGTCAAGTGTCAAAGAACCTAGTTTTTCATAAAAGATTGAAGCGCTTTATGATTCAAGAGTATGGTGCTGATAGGAGCTGAGAAGCTACAATAGATCTCCATGGATGAACAGGTAGCTGATGTAAGGTAAGTATGAGTACTAACGAGACAAGCTTGGGCTTGTGGATTACTCCTCCCAGGTTGAGAGGGAATGAGGATGGACACCTTGTTCTCCATGTGTCATGTACTGTGGCTAGACTAACAACCGTAAGTCAAGTACATGAACACAAATAGGGAGAACGATAGATTGGATAAGCATCATGGACCGACATTCTTGAGACATGTACTATGACCAGGAATAACAACCGTAAGTCAAGTACATTGATCTGGTATAAGAATGGTCCGGAGGACTGACATTTCCTTGTGTCAATTATTGTGACAACGGATTAGGAAATGATCCCGTGGAGGACATTCCTTGGTGAACCTAGGTGGAGTATGTGCCTCAGAGAGGTCGTTGTATGGTGTCTTATTGAATGCCTCCTAACATTGTGCTCTGATCTAGTGGAGAGATAGAGATTACTTGTCAAGGCCTTGGTATTTTGACAATGTCGGTTATGATGGTGTTATCATTGACGATGCTTATTAATCTGGATTCTTTCTTATAGAAGTTTTAAACTTGAGATTATCTTTATAAGTCATTATGAATACCTCCCTAGTTAAGAGGGAGAGTTGAAATTGTAACTAGGGCAGGTCTTCATAATTGTCATTGTATCAATATGTATTTTATGTAAAAAAAAGAAGAAAAATTATTATTATTTTCTAGCATGTTCTTCATGCTTTGTTTTAGTCAAAAGAAAATGTAAAAAGGCATGTTCTTCGTGACCCTTGTAAAAGAAACAAATTTGAATTTTTGTCAAGTGCCATTTGTCTCACCAATATATTAAGTTGACCCTCCTACCCTCAAGTAAGCTAAACTACATGTGGCACCCATTTGCTTGTGGAGAAGACTATTTATAGACCACTCACATCTCTCATTTGGACGTCATCTTACACACATAAATCTGATTTAAAATGAAGATGAAGAAGAACTCTTGGAGGGCAAAATCAAGAAAACAAGACTACTCGTTGAAGGATATTTTTGAAGGTCGAAAAAGAAGTAGAAGTCTGAGGCATGACAAAACAGTAGGGAGTATCTTTGAGGCATGTAAATAGTGCGAGGTATATCTCTGAGGTAGGTAACAGTGCGAAATATATCTTTGAGGCATGTAACAATACGAAGTATATTTCAGAGGCATGACAAAACAGTGCAAAGAATTCCTGAAGCATAGAAACAATGCAGAGTAAGTTTGAAGTATGATATATTTGTGGAATGATGTGAAGTAACTCTGTGAAAGCATTATGCATGACATGATATGAAGTAGAAGACGAAATTCAAACTGAAGCAGACATCCTTGTAGACTTATTTGTGGATAGTTTGAGGCATCTTATCTTTGGAGGTCTTGAAGGGTTGAGTTGGGTTTTAGAGAATGGTTATCTTGTCTATGACTTGGATTTTTCTTGTTGATGAAGAATTTATAAGGAAAGGATTGTTGGGTTTTCCCCTCGCGGGGTTTTCCCTGGCCTCTAGCCTAATTTCTGGTGTCTCTTCTCTTTTTGTGCATTATATTTGTATAATTGCTTGTTGTCCTAATGAACGAAGTAATGGCTAAATGAAAAACATATATAAACAGTCACAAGTAATTATCATGCTAAGAAATTCTATCACGCTTTCGAATTTCAACATGCCATCTTTGACAAATAACATTTATTATGTTTCCTTTGTCGATGATTTCTTCAAAAAGATTCGTATCTACTTATGAAGACCAAGGATGAAGTCTTTGAGAAGTTTTAAGATTTTAAAGCTGTTAATTTTAGTTAACCATGGTATATACTCTTCTTAGTACAATTTACTTCAATGTTCCTTAGTAGCCCAATAACAATTTCCAATTTCCAATAGCAATCACAATAATCACACTGACAGTAAAAACAGATAGAACATGAAACAAAATGCAAAAGACAAGCCAAGACAAGAGAACACCAGATTTGGCGGATGCTAGGGAAGAACCCCAATGTGGGGAAAATTGTTTGATCAATTCTTCTTATTATTATATCAAAAGTTAAACAGAGAGAGAGAGTACAAAAGTCAAATTGACTTGCCCAATTCAAAGTCAAAACAACCTTGTAAATTTCTGTAGTCAACTGTAGTCAAACTTCAACCCTAACCAGAAAGTCAACGTTGGTCAAATCAACAATAAATCATCCTCAAAGCAGCTCGGTCTTCCACAGTCAAACTCGGCCTGATCAGGAGGTCAAAGTTAGCCCAAAACATCTCGGTCAAACTTGGTCAAAGGAGAGAGAAAAACTGCTGTAATTTTCTGCGGTCAAACTACAGTCAACCTTGAAGTCAACACTGGGTCAAACTGCCTAGATTCCCTCGATTTTTGTGCCCAGAAATGCGGCCTAAAAAGACAAAATATCCTCCAAAAATCATAGTCAAAGCTGGTCAACAAGCCCTTGGTCAACGCTAGTCAAATTGTAGAATTTTCTGTGATTTTTGGCTCTGTAATTTAGTTTGAAATTTTGTCCTTCTTGCCACACGTGTGAGAGAGAGAGAAGCTGCCCAATAGCTATACGAACCAATGAGAGAAGGAGAGAGAATGATTGAGCGATGAATGTGCCAAATGAGGAGGAAGGGCACTTGTATTTATACAATTCATTGTGGGTGAAGAGACACATCCATTGGGCTTTCTGAGCATACATGATGATGAGGCCGACTTGAACAAATAGTACATGACCGGGCATAGATTCAAATTCGTACTTTTGCTTGTCCAAATGAGATGATACTTATATCAATTTTTGTCCTCTCGAAAAGAGGGATTTAATGCAATCATCATCTCCATCAAAAGAGCTGTCCCAAGGTGGAATTTGGCCCTAGTTGCCAATTTTAACACTCTCTCTCAACTAGGGAGAATTCCACCTGCCAATCCATCTGTCATCATCGATCATCATGCCATCCTGTCATCATTTATAATATCTGTCATCTCATCTCTGCTCTGCTGAACCATGATGTAATAATGAAAAAGAATCGAGAGTGAGTCACAAGACCTTACCACTTTCCACTGACAAAAGTCTGTCCAAAGGTAGAACCTCAAATAATCCCAGATCAAGTTGTTGAACACCATGCATCTTAGGCATAGGAGCACGATAGTACATGATGCGTCCATCGGTAGTGCTATGGTTCCTATCCACGTTTCCTAACTCATTGGCCAGATGAGAGGTACTTCCCATGAGTCCCAGACTACATGGGTAGGATGTATGCTGGGGCATCAGTAGGAGAAGGTGAACCACTCATCCTGCTCATATGTCATAGGAGAAGGTGAACCACTCACCCTACACACATGTCACCATGGGGTATCACAAGGGAAGGTGAACCACTCACCTTACACACATGTCACCGTGGGGTATCACAGGGGAAGGTGAATCACTCACTCTGTACACAACGCACCAATAGGGGAAGGTGAACCACTCACGCTATGGTCGCTCATAGCTCCAAGAAGTACCCCAAGTCCGTAGGAGCTCTCAGAGCTCAGTGTCCAACTCAAGTGGGACCCTCATGGGAGGGTCTTTCCACGACTCCAAGACTCTCTCGGAAGGTTAAGAATTTGACCTTCCCCGAAGGCTTTGTGAGGATATCTGTGACCTGCTCATTAGTCTTGATGTGTTGGAGCCTCATTGCTTCGTTGTACGATATCCCTCATAAAGTGGTACTTGATATCAATGTGCTTGGAGCGGTCGTGGAACAAGGGATTCTCTAAGAGGCGAATCCCACTCTGGTTGTCACAAATGATCACGGTGGTATCCAACATGTGCTCACATATCTCATTGAAGAGCTTCCTCAACCAAACAACTTCGCAACAAGCCATACTAGCTGCAATGTATTCGGCCTCGGCGGTGCTTAGTTAGAGAAATTTATTTCTGCTCCCTGCTCATCCAAGAAATTGAAGCAGACCCTAATGAGAAGCAACATCCAGACGCGCTCTTATGATCCACCACACTGCCAACCTAATCAACATCTGAATATCCATGTAGCCTCAAATTCCCCGCAGTGTATCTCAGTCCATAATTGATTGTGCCCCGGAGATATCTGAAGAGATTCTTAGTAGCAATCCAATGTATGTAATGAGGCTTGACCATAAATTGACTCAACGTATTCACAACGAAGCATATGTCAGGACGAGAGTTTACCAAGAAAATCAGGGCTCCCACAAGTTGTCTATATTCAGAAGGGTTTGCTAATTCGGGCCCAACAACACTTCCACTAGCTTCTTGAAGTTGAGTTCCATTGGAGTAGACACAGACTTGCAATCCACCATCCTACATCTCTCAAGCAGCTTCACAATGTATTTTCCTTGAGAAAGGAAAATCTCACCTGGCTTTTGCTAGACTTCCAGGCCTGGGAAGTAGTGCATTAGTCCGAGGTCCTTCATCTTGAACTCGGAAGCCAACTCCCTCTTGCATTGATAAATGAGAGGGCCTGCACCTGTCAAAAAAAGATTATCCACATAAAGGACCAGAATGAGAGGCATGCCATTTTCAACCTTGAAATATAGGTTAGGGTCAACTTTGCTCCTTGTAAATCCTAGCTTTATAAGATAGCTATCAATCCTCTCATACCAAGCCCTGGGGCCTTGCTTCAACACATAGAGGGATTTCTTCAATCTACATACGTGTGTACTTTGATCTTGTACATACGGTTGTTCCAAGTAGACTTCCTCCTTAAACGAGCCATGCAAGAAAGCAGTCTTAACATCCATTTGGTGTAGGCTCCATCCTTGAGAGGCAACAAGAGCAATGATCAAACAGATAGTGGTATATCGGGCAACTAGTGCAAATATCTCATCATAGTCCACTCCTTCCTTTTGAGAGAAGCCTCTGGCCTTGTATTTTTCAGCACTCCCATCAGCTCCATGTTTGATTTTGTAAAGCCATTTAGAAGTGACCGCAGACTTGTCCTTGGGTCTAGGAACCACATCCCAGACATCATTCTTGATGATTGATTTGTATTCCTCATTTATCGTATCCTTCCATACTTGGTGTTGCACGACTTCTTCTAACGTACATGGCTCAGATTGAACAATAATATTGATAGCAACAAGGTACCCTTGATACTTATTTGGCTTCTTACTTTCACGAAATATCCCTCTTGGAGCAATATGCTTTTCACCATCTTCGAGAGTGTCTTTGAGCCACAAAGGTCTTTTTCTTGAGGTAGAGGGATCACTAGGAGGTGGATCAATGGGATCCATCGAGCCTTCAACATCGGGCATAGGCTCATCGGATGAAGGTTCATCCTACTTTCCTGTAGGATCATCATTCTCTTTTCTTGGAATGGGGAGATCTCTTGCTTTCCCAAGAGTAGTGTCTTCATCGAATGTAACATCATGGCTTACTTCCACATCTCGTTGACCAAGCACATAGATTCTATATGCCTTTGAGTTTTCACTGTAGCCCACAAATGTTCCTTTCTTCCCGCATGCTCCCAACTTGTTTCTCTTTTCTTTAGGTACATGAAAATACACGAGACAACCAAATATTCTAAAATGAGAAACATCAGGTTTCTTACCAGTGAAAACTTCTTCGGGTGTCTTGAAATTCAATGCTTGATGTGGACACCTATTTTGAACATATATGGTAGTATTGGCAACTTCTCCCCATAAGAAGTTCGGTAGAGACCTAGATCATGGAGCAAGGCATAGGTGGCTTCCATGATCGTTCAATTCTTCCTTTCAACAACTCCCTTTTGCTCTTAATGCCAACCTCTCTGCAATAGTCATTGAATTCATTTGATTCATATTCGGTTCCATTGTCGGTCCTCAATATTTTGATCTTCTTCCCTGTTTGATTCTCCACCAAGGCTTTGAAAGAACGAAACCATTTGAACACTTCATCCTTCCTTTTCAAGAAATAGATCCATGTTTTACGAGAGAAGTCATCCACAAAGATGGCATAATATAAGTATCCTCCTAATGATGTTATGGGCAACATACCAGATAGGTCAGAATGGACCAATTAAAGAATATCAGAAGTTTGACTTTCACTTGAAGGGAATGGTCCCCATGTAAGTTTCCGAGCTGCACAATCCTGGCAAATTCCTTCATGATTCATGTTGAATTCGGGCATACCCGTGACCATCTTCCTTACCCCAAGTAAGGCTTTGTAATGAAGGTGGGCAAATCTTCGATGCCATAATTCGGATTGAAGAGAAGTATCGCAAGACATGCCCCCCAAAGGATTTCCTCCAACTTGATAAAGACCATCAACCCAAAATCCAAGTGTAAATGCATCTTTAGGGTTTCTTTGCCAAAGACGTATCTTTCCATCAATGAATGCTACCTTGAAGCCTTTATCTTCCATCAGATAAATAGATACCAGGTTCTTCTTCAAATTAGGCACATACAATACTTCTTGTAGATAAATGGTTTGACCTTGATTCAAGTGAAGAGTGACAGTCCCTATCCCTTTCACGGGGTAGGTGGCATTGTCTCCAAGTATGATCTCCAAATTGGTCTTCTTTTTAATCAAATTTGAGAGGGCCTCCTTGTACCCAGTGCAGTGCCTTGAGGCACCACTATCAATCAACCAATGATCCGAAGTGTTCGTAGGAGAGGCAATAATGAGGGCAAAAATAAGATAAAATTCTTTTTGTTTTTCTACAACATTAGTTTCCTCATACCTGGAATTTCTTGTCCTTTTGGGAGGTCGACCATTACCATATCGAGCAGCGGGAGCATTCTTCTTTCCTTTGCTGTTGAACTTGTTGTTCCTTTGATTGCCATTGCCTTTGAAATTGTTGTGATTGTTGTTGTTGTTATCATCCTGTGGAGTATCCTTCTTGTGAGTACACTCTCTAGCATAGTGGCCAAACTTGTTGCAATTGTAGCACGTTCTTTTTCTTCCTTCTTTGAATCCCTGCTTGAATGCTTTTGACCTTGTCTCTTTGGACCAACATTGTTTTTCCTCTTTGCATGAGTGGAGAAAGCAGTAGGTTCATTTCCATTTGAAGGCTTGTTGTTGGTTTGGGGTAGCATCAAATGTGCTCTAGCCATGAAAATTGGTGGAGGCGCTAAAACACATGATATCTCCAAGACCCAGAAATGGTTTGGGGAAATTCTACCCGGTGAAGGAGATATTAAAATAATTAATATTTTTAATGGGTTCTTAAGTCTAAACTTAGGAAAATAAAAAATATTAATGGGTATTAATATAAAACTGGGTTAGAAGGTTCTAAATGACATGGATCAAGCCAAATCTAATCTTAGCCGTTGATTAGAGATGTAATCTCGGCTGTTGAAGACTCAACAAAAAAAGTATAAGAGGAGGTTTGAGGGTCAGTTGGAGACGCACCAGAGCGATTAGTCAGCTTGATTTTCTAGAGCGGGGTTTGCTAAGAGAAATCGAACTAGTGATTAGTATTGCAGTGAGGGGTAGTGAGTGCAAGGCAGAGAGGTAGAGATAGTGTTGGAAGACCAGCGCAGAGGCAGAAAGGCAGACAAAGAGCCAGCAGGGGCCACGCAGAGGCCAGCAGTGACTGCGCAAAGGCTAGAAGGGCCTGTGTGAGTGACGCAAAGGGCCAGAGAGGTTGCACAGAGCCTCAGAGGGCTGACGCAGGGGGTTTCAGGCTGACGCAGAGGCCAGGAGGGATGACACAGTGCCTCAGAGAGGTGTTGGAGGGGGTTCCGTGGAGCAGACTTTCATAATATCTGCTTCCGAAGAGAGGTATTACTGCCAGATTTTTTTTTTTTTTTTTTTTTTTATCTCTGTCGGGTGAGCCGGTTTGGCATCCAGTGTACTTAGGAAAAGCTGCTTAATAATAAAACCCTCAGAACTGCTGCACCAATTTTCCTAAGTTGGGTTTTTCCAGGGACATTTGTTCAAAAATAACGGTGTCCCTTGTGTGTTTGTCTATTTCTTTTAGCTGTTGATCTGTATATGGTTGAGACTGTATTATGTTTATTTCAGTATTTATATGGTTAAATAACTTGTTAGTAATTAAACAAGTAGGCAAAATAAACTAAAGAATACATAAAAATTTCTAACGGGTAATACTTAGAAATTTCAACATGGTATTAGAGCATTGCAGATCACAGGAGAGCTAAAGGCACCAGCCGAATCAGAGAATTTGTAGTAGAAATAACTGTCCTGAGTGACAGAAATTGTTCCTAAGCAGAAAGCAGCAGTGAAGGGGTGACGTAGAGGGCCTGTGTCACCAGTTCGAGCTAGAGAGAGGCTAGCACAGAGGCAGAGGAAGGCAAAAGAGGCTCACGAAGAGCCACGTCATCTTACTTAGCCAAGTAGGAGTGATGCAGTTTGCCAGGGGAGCAAATCAACCTTGCCGGGATTGCGCAGAGCCAAGAGGCTCAGTTTTTTTTAGTTGCTGGGGCATAGGAAGCTGTGGGCAGATTGCAGAGAGTGAAGTTGGTGGGGTGCTGTTGCTGTCGAGGCAGAACAGTACCTAATGGAACAAAACCAAGGTAGAAGGAGTCACTACCTGGGCGGATTTCTAGCCAAGAAATCCAGATCAGTGTTGCAGGAGCATAGGAGATTGGAGAGGTGCGATTCGACTGTTGGCAGGAGGATTTCCAAGAGGAAAATCGAGACTCAGAGGGAGTCTAGCAGAGAACTTCCAGGAGGGAAGTAGAGACTTAGAGGGAGTCGAAGAGAGAACTTCCAGGAGGGAAGTAGAGACCCAGTGGAGTCGAAAAGAAGAGCAGAGATGGCCATGAACGGACTAAGGGATTAGGACAGGTTGGACGGGGCATCCAACTTTGTCATCTAGAAGGCCAGGATCTTGTCTGTTCTAGATAGACATCGCATCAAGGCCTTCGCTTTGAGAACCGTGGCTATCTCAGTCGACCCAGCTGACAATGAAAAGTATGAGGATGCGATGGCCAAGGCAAAGTGCATAATCCTTGATTGGGTCAAGGATCATGTAGTGCAGTGTATTGCCGAGAAGAATATGACAAAGGAAATGTGGGACACCTTGACGACATTATATCAGGGCACTTCTGTGCAGAGGAAGATACTATTGGAGAATCAACTGCATTCATACTAGATGCAGGAGGGGGAGCAGATAGATCACTTCCTTAGCAAGTTGCAAGAGATTCGGGACCAACTGACTTCCATAGGGGCCACGCCGGATCAAGAGTTAATGGTGAGGACCACCCTGAACGCAGTCTCCGAGGAGTGGGAGACATTTTTCCAAAGCATTTTGGGCAGAGCGAATCTTCCAAGATGGGAAGAATTGTGCGTAACTCTTCGCCAAGAAGAGATCAGACGACTGACCAAGGCGGGAAGGAACAACAAAGGAGCCGGGTCAAGAAAGAGGAGGAAGAGGATGCAACACTGGCATCTGCGGGGCAACAAGGGAAGAGGAAGAAAAAGGACCTCTCCAAGATTAAGTGCTTCAACTGTGGGGAGCTGGGCCATTATGCAAGCTAGTATCCTAGGAAGAAGAATAAGGGAGAGGCGTCTGACTCCAAGGTAGCGCCAGCGAAGGTAGAGAAGGAGGTAGAGGATGATGACGATTGTGCCATGAGTGCTCAATGTACCTCTAGAGAAGAGGTGGGGAGACATCGAGCTGTAGTTAGGAGGACTATAGAATATGAGGGGCAGGATCCTTGAGGTACCCAAACTCTTGGATCATATCCTACTACGGGAGCCCTGAAGTGATAGTAGCAGGATGGCAGATGTCAGTAGAAGCGACAGAGAATGCTAGAGTGCAGTAGTCCCAGGCAGCGTATAGAGGGTTGTAGCAGTGCGAGAGGCACAAAGGAGGTTGTAGCAGTGCAAGAAGGCACAAAGGTGTTAGCAGCAGTGCGAGAGTGTAACGAATAAAATATATAAATAATATAAATATAATGTAAAAGATAATAATCATAAATAATAGTTAAGTTAAGCTAATAATTATGTTGAAGAGGCATGTCTAATAGGACATGACTCTTCATGAAGAGACACTTGCGTGATATATAAGTAAGCTTGTTGTTCCCATTGTAAATCATTATCATTCTTATTCTTATTCACATATTTAATATATTATTTATATCCTTAATGGATATCTTGATATTCCAAGTCTTTTGGAGTAATTAATTTATAGAAAGAACTTTGTTCGCTTCATTGGTATCAGAGCCACGTTTGGCTGATCACCAGGCCTTTGGCTATCAACTTATCATCAAGCGTTTCGCTACATATTGGGAGATTCTCCATTTTTTTTAGGTCTTTGACCATTATTTAAATTTTTTTTTATAAAGAATAAAGATATAATAAAGAATAAAGAAGAAGGGTATATTAAAAAAAAAGAGGAAAGGAAATAAAATATTGTGAACAAACAAACAAAAAAGGTGAATAGTTATATATATTATACATATATCTCCTATTATATATAGGGTTTTACATTATTGATAAAAGTGCATAATAAAGATAAGCGGGAACTTTTTCAAGTATATTTAAAAAATTTTACGTGGAAAAGCCCGTGGTTTTAGAAACCAGTGGTAAGTTTACATTTTTACGTGGAGAACATTAACTGAGGTTTTAGAAACAACCCATGGTATTTTAGAAACCATTAGTAATTGCCTGTGGTTTTAGAAACTAGTGATAAGTTTTACATTTTACGGGGAGAACATTAACCGAGGTTTTAGAAACAACCCATGGTAATTGCCCATGGTATTTTAAAAGTAAAAGATATTTTGATAACGTTGAGAAAAAAATGTGTGATCTAAATAATTTTAAACGTTAAAGATTGTGACCGTACCAAGAGTCACGTCTCATCCAATTTTCTGAGAAAAAAAATAAATATTATTATAATTATAAAAAGGATACTATATAAGCTTTATATAGTTACGTATAAAAGGAAAATCGGGTCTCAAAAAAGTATATATAAAATTTTATAATATATTATAAATTTAAATTTATTATACATTATATAATTTATAATTATTATATATAAAAAAATTTATTATATAAAAAATTTATTAAAAGAGTGAATAACAAGGAAAAAGAAAAAGAAGAGCTATATATATAAAATAAAGGAGAAATTATATAAAAAGAGAATAAAAAAGAAAAAAACGAAAGAGAATATCATATAAAAATTTAAAAAAAAAATAGAAATAAATAAATAAATAAATTGTTGAAAAAAAAAGGAATATAAAAGAAGTGAAAAAAAATGGAATCTCTAATAAATGAACAAAAACAATTCCAAAGAGATATGAAACAAGAAATCACAATACTTAAGCAACAATATGTTGGACTTGTGGATATGCATTACAAAGAAATAATGGAAAAAGACAAAGAAATTTCTCGTCTCAAGGACCACGTCGAAAAATTACTAGCACAAGTAAAGAAGATTAAAGTCTCAAAGAAAGAACTCAAGCAACATCTATCAGAACAAGAAGAGGAAAACTTGCGTTTAAAGAACCTTAATAAAAATTTATTAGAACAAATCAAAGATCTAAAAGATGAAAAACTTAAAATTCAAAACACTGAAAATAAGGTTGATGAATAAAAAACCGAAGAAATTTTACGTCTGAAAAACCATAATCAAAGTTTGCTCAATCAAATTAAGAAACTTAAGGAGGATAAGAAAGCATTAAAAGATAAGTTGGAACAAGTCACTCAAGAAGAAGTATTGAAATCTGCAGTCACAACAATTCAAGTTGAAAATAAGGGAACGAATACCGATTCAGTGAATATGACAACTCAAGA